>VZTI01001218.1:0-227100 GCA_013397865.1 Struthidea cinerea | reverse complement strand
TTTTTTTTTTTTTGTTACAATCCTTTGTGTTTGTATTTGTCACTGTTTGGTGAAAATGTTCCTGTTGTGGCAAAAGGTGACTTTGGCCGCATGTTTCTCCCAGACATGATGAGTGCTCCGAAGCCGTGCTGGTGAGAGAAGGCGTAGCCAGAGCGGCGGGTGCTGGTCCGGCGCAGGCGTCGCTTGGGTGAGGGTGGAGGGGGCCGCTTTTTGGCTTCTTTGATCTTCCGCAGCACCTGGAAATCAGAAAATAAGGCGGAAAAAGCGGAGAGTGCATCATTATTCACAAGTACAGTGGAAGAGCAGCAGAGAAAGGGAAACAAAAGCAGGAATCCAAAGACAAAAATGAGGAAAGGGCAGCTTCTATTCTACTCTAAAAGGTGTTAATGGGAGCATCATCTGTAAGTCATGGGAGGGGATGATTTCCATGTATCCCCCACAGCTCTTCAATGCCATCGTTGGGGTATTACTGAAGGACTTTCAGTCAAATCACCCAACATGTGAAAGTCATCTCGACAATAGTCAAAATTCCAGAAAACAAATAAAGAAACATTTAAGAATTGGCATATTTAATATAGAAAACAGATTACTAAAGGGAGTTTCTGATATGTTAAAGCTTTTTATGATGATAATGATTATCATCATGGAATTCTAGAATCACAGAGTGGCTTGGATTGGAAGGGACTTTGAGGATCATCTCATTTCAACCCCACTGCCACTATATCAGGTTGATCAACACCCCACGCAACCTGGCCTTGAACGCTTACAGGGATAATAGAGAGAGATTCCTGTATTCCTTGGCAGGTGGGAAATAAATCTTGCATTTTATTTGCAGGCAGTGGGCTTTCTGCTCCCATGTAACCACTGAGTTCATCTGCTGACAAGAACCTTTTCAGAACGGGGCTGTCTAGTGCAGGAGGCTGGTACTGAGAGCCTGTGGCTCAACAGATCCCCCAGCTGCCAGACTCCTGTGCTTCTTGCTTGGCACAATGTCAGTGGCAGGTCCTTGGCCTCTCTGAACATCAGGCCTGTTTATTGCCAGCTGGGGAACTCCATAGAGCAGGAAACCCACTCCTCTCCTGTGACCATTCACTTCCCAGAGGAGGCAGAAAAGTAATTTTGTGCTCGAGAGGGAGGGATGCTCAGCCTCAGCAGTGAGGCTGGGATTCTGGGTGACAGCTGTGTTTGACTTCTACTCAGCTGGGGTAAACTCAGCCCATTTCTAGACCCCTGAACTGCCTCGAACTGCATCCCAAGGATCTCCCTATCCAGCAGTCTTCTCTAGCACCCACCTACCCTCTCTTCAAGGGCTGAGAATTCCCCTAACATGTTCTCCTGCAGTCCTGGAGAATCTGTGGCGCTCCACAGACATCCCGAGGACGACCAGGGAGGGCATCAACTGCAGTGCTTTCCCTTGGGGCTGTGCTCTGACACCGATTCTGGACAGCTCAGTGCAGGAAGAGGAAGGAAGCACGAGGTGGCAGTAGCATTCAGCAAATGCTCCTGTTTGGAAGCGAGCCCGGAGAGCTCTGTGTGCACTGATGTTCTTGAGGGGTCCCTTGGCTGCAGTGACGTGTGTGCTCCCTGCCCACTCCATCGCTCCCTGCCTCTCCTTGCCCTGGTGCCCTCATCTTCATATTCCCGGGGATGGGAGGGAAGCTGCTTCCAGAGGGGGCATATAACCATTGGCTACAAAAAGTAAATTCTGAAATAAAAAAAAATCCCCAGCAAACACATATTCCTGAGTGGAGGGTGAAGGCTTGAGGTCTGCCAGGCTAAAAACTGCACAGCGTCAGGGCACGAGGAACACACCACTCCTCTGCCACTGAGCCACAGCGCTTAAACCCTGCACCTAAAAATAGTGCAGCTTTCCTGCCTCAGAGCAGTCTAATCCACATCTAAATAATCTCAGCCTTGGTCCCAGCTGCAGATGGTCTGAACCGTGCCAAACCCCAAATTCAATCCTCCTTCTCCAGGGACTAGGGGACAGATGGACGGCAGCACTTGCACCCGGCAGGGACACACACTCCAGGTGATGCCAAGCACATGCAATGTGGCTCCATGGTGAGCCTAAGCCATGGTAACCAGGATTTCTGGTTCAATAAGGTATCTCCTTACTTTGTCACTGGGAGTTGGCTTTAACTGAGCCTTCAGGAATCGAAAGCCAACCACCGGCAGCACGCAGAGGGTGATGCTGAGGAAGATAGCCAGCCACACATTTGGTTGGCTGAGGGTGTTCCGAGCCGTACCTGGAAAAAACCCCATGATTAAAACAGTAAAAGCAGCACCTCCCACCGCTATTCCCTTTTGCTCTCTGTGATTTCAGAGCAACCTGGCAAACAGACCAAAGTACAAGGCAGACATCACCTCCAACAGCGAGATCAACAGGCTGTGGGGAGGACAGCAAAGCCAGTGTCACTGTGTGAGATGAGCAAAGACAAATGCAGTGTCCAGACACGACTGCAGCAACAGCCCAGGTGGACAAGGGTGTCAGAGTGAATCTTTTCTCTCTGTGAAGCACCAAATCACTGCGAAGGATTGATATAAACATTCAGGAGACCTTCAGCAGCAGCCCAGGACTCCCACCTTTTGCCAGAACTCTAGTGCAAAGGGAGGAATACTCCTTTATTGCTTCCCAGCAGCATTTCCTGAAGGATATGGAATACTGGCTCTGCCCAGCAGGCGATGGGAATCACAGCCCTTTATGAGAGGAGCATGTGTTGCTCTGGAGATCTGCACAGACAGCATAGCTTAATGGGGGTATTGGCAGCACTACTGCCATGTGGTGGCATGTCACTGACACCTTCTTTGAAACCAAAGTGCTCACTTCTGGCTTTTCCAAAACTGAGGGAATGTAAGAGAGAACAAACAGTCTGCAAAAGCCTCATTACAGGGCTTAATAATGCTGGTGTTGGCACTATATTTGCTGAATGTTTTCTTTCCAGTTGGCCAAATTCTGCTGTAATACAGCTCCACTGAAATTTAAGTAAACAAGTTGTCTCAGTCCAGTCTAGAAACACTTTCCTTAAAAAATGGTTTCAGACTGGGACCTTACTAAGTAGCCCTCAGCATTATGGCTACTTTGACCAATGCAGTAATAACAGAGCAGCAGATGAGATATCCCTGGCAAGTGAGTTAGAATCATCATAGAATCCTCAAGGTGGGAAGAGACCTTCAAGATCATCCAGTCCAACTCTCCACCTGCCTTGGGAAACTGAACAGACATTCTGTCTTCTTTCACTCAGCATTTTTGATTCTAAAAGCCATCTCAAAGTGGATGTGATCATCTGCTTGAAAAATATGTTGCAAAAACTGACCTGCATCTCAGGTATTTCTAAGTTGGCTAAGCCTATTGCTGTTGCAGTGAAGATAGGCAAAACAAGTTTTTACTGAAAAAGTCAGTCAAAAATGAAGGCACCGATTAATACAAAAATCTGAGACTTGAAGTTAGAAGTGTGGGGATTTCAGAAGTAGAGACTCATAACAGTGTTGTATCTATATTGGCTATGGATGTACAGAGCTATTAAAAACATCTGAATTACTTTGCTAAATTTACATGTTCCTCCTGGTCAAAGTCTCAGGAAATGGACTAATTTTTTTATCCTTCATTTTTTGCATGTGTTCACAAATCTGTCATGTAAAACAACTACAAAAACCTGGTCACCACTGGTATGTTTTGTTGTTGGGAATTTGCCATTTAACCTGTCAGAAGGCTTACCACAATCACATGGCATTTTTCTCATGTCTGACTGATGTTGTACTTTTACGCCTTCCTATGCCAAAATGTTAACTTAAGTTACAAAGATCACACATCTACAAATAAGATGCTCCTCGATATCTGTAAAAATTGGGACACCTGGAACCCAAGTATAGAAGAGCAGCAGAAAGCATTCCATCCAGCTCAATAGGTTTATTTAAAGGACCATTCCCGTGACTGCATGGGAATGTCCACTCTTACACAAGGAAGTGAACATGGCACACATTCACCTGGATGGATGTGATTCAAAATAAATCCCAGCAACCCTCAAAAATATCCTGGCGTTACTTGCAGAAAAGGCAACCAATATATTCTGAAATACACTTAAAAATACTTGGAAACTTTAAGCCCTGCATTGTGTCCATTCTGAGTGCAATCCAGATTTGTCCCAAGGCTTACCAATGAAGGGAAAGGAGGCTGTGAAGATCAGGTACATGCCATCACTGTACATGGTGAAGGTGATAGCAAAATAAACAGAAAGGCTGCCCCAGATGAAGAACTGGTTGACAACTGTCCAGTAAGAGGTGTCCAAACCAATCTGAAAGAACAGAGCAACACAGCTATTGTCAGTACCTTCCTTATTTAGCAGATCTGTGCTGAACACAGCTTGTCCTCTGCTTTGTACACTGCCCCCTGAGAACGCTATTCATTCGAAGTCTCAAGAAATAGCAAGTCACAAATTGTAAGATTCTGGAAAACCATTCAAGGCAAGATCACTGCATTTATCCGGTTGTTGCCCTCTTCTCAAGCAGTCACTAGGGGCCAGTCCTGGAGACAGGATATTAAGGGAGTTTAAAGATCATCCTGTTCCAATCCTTCCACCATAGGCAGGGACACCTTCCATTAGACCAGGTTGCTCAGAGCCCCATCCAACCTGACCTTGAACACTTCCAGAGATGGGACATCCCCAACTTCCATGGGCAACCTGTGCTGGTGCCTCAACACCCTCACAGTGTTGTTCCTAGTGAGGGATTTGTTCCTAGTATCTAATCTAAACCCACTCTCATTTCAAAGACAGTAACTCTTGTTCTATCACTACATGCCCTTGTCAAAAGTCCCTCCACAGCTTTCTTGTAGCCCTTGTTTAAGTACTGGAAAGCTGCAATGAGGTCTCCTTGGAGCCTCCACCTCTCCAGGCTGAACAACCCCAATGCTCTCACCCTCTTTAGCAGAGGTGCTCCAGCCCTCCAATCAACTTCATGGCCCTTCTCCATACTTGCTCCAACAGGCCCTCATCCCTCTTATGCTGAGGGCCCCAGAGCTCAACATAATAAGTTCAAATGAGTCATGGTTATTTCCCCCACCCCTAAACTGTGATGTAGCATTGAAAGTTAGGAGAACAAGTCTGCAAGACTTCAGAGAGCAGAAATTGTTATCTAGGGAGGTATGATTGATTGGTTTTCTTTTAAGAAATCTCTCTCATCCTGATAGCACCATCTGACTTTTCTACCATCCAAGTCTTAGCTATTTCTTCCAGCAAGTTCAGGCTGCATCATGCATATATCATGGATTGGGCCAGGCTGCAGAGACATCTCCATAATGGAGAACCTATAAATAACTGCCTGATGGCAGACAAGACAGTCCTGTGCTTCAAAACCTTCCCATAAAACTAGAACAAGTCCTTCTCTATTCCCTGCCATAACTGATTTGTCTGTTATGACTGCAAACTTCCCAAGGCAAAGACTCTTCTTTCCTGTCACCCGGATCTTTCATAACATTCAAATCTCCTGTTCTGCTGAACTGAGGAGACTAATCTGGTGTCAAGAGATTGTTTTTTGCAAGAATGCACGATGCAGTAGCAAATACAATGCTGTCAACACCCTAACTGGCCCTCCAGATGCTGCCATCATGAAACAACAACTAATTCCTATAAATGTTAGCCGGGATGCCTTACCTGTACAGACACCACGATCAGTAAGCAGGTCTGGGCCATCAGAGCAAAGGACTGGTAGTCAGCAATGGCCTTCCCATCACTCCTCATTGTATTGTACATGGCCCCATAGGGGATGAAGAAGAGGATGAGGGAACTGTAGATCCCTTGCAACATGCACTTGACAAACACCACCTTGTTAAAATAGAGGTTTTGCTGGCCAGGCACATATAGCTGAGGGAACAGCATGCTCCAGTGATCATCCACATCCTGAACACAAAGAGGAGACAGTCAGATTTGCTGGCAGCTACCCAACCAAGCACACAGACCCAGTTAGGGGGTGACATGCATTTCCATGGGGAAAGGCATAGCACACAATTCACTCAGTTGTGCTTACTGGCATGGCACATACCAAGGTCACTTGGGCATATTTTCCATCATGTATTTTACCTTTCTTGTGCTCAAAAAATTGACAACTGATAAAAATTTAAAAAAAGAATATACACTTCATCTAAAGCAGACTGCATGGTCTGTTCTCCAGAGACTTGGCTGGAAGCTAAGGATTAGAAAATACCTCCCCACACAAGCAAGGCTGTCGGACTTGGATCCCTTAAGTGTCCAGAGTGGAGCACTGAACCGCTGAAAAGTAGCCAGTTCCTATTTATTTAACTTGTAAAATGCATATAGGAACAGCCTTATTGCTCCTTTGTCTTGTCAAACAGTAACAATGAGGTTGAAATTTGGGTGTGAAATTACTGCAGAAAGAACTCACTAGAAAGGCTGAACTTGCAAAATCTGGTTTCAAAGATCCAGTTAATTGTTTTGTCTGGTCATTAGGAATTCACTTGCCAGGCTTCAGGAACACAGGTAGAGGGTATGACTCCTCCAGGGGAGTGTTGCAATGGCAGCTGGTGCTGTAAGCAGCAGCCTAACCCAAAGTCTCATCACACACTGAGACCTACAGGCCAAATCAGGGTAATCATGTATGTCTCAACTCCCTATTGCTCACAGGACTACCTAAACCCAAATCAAATGACTAGGAGGGATATACCTTCTCTCTGGTGCATCCTTTTTTTGTGCTCTAAGTTCTCTCTGTCAGGATATTTTTTCAGGGGTTACCACAGTATCTAGACAAAAGGTCAGCAGCTTTTGCTTCATGGAACCAGCTCAAAGCACCTGGAGACAAAACCCCCATGAAAAAAAATCCCCAAAGTGATGACAGAAACAGTACCTGATCAAAGAGACTCATTCCTAGCACTGGGAGGGAGGTATATACCAAATTGTACAGTGTAATGAACCACTCATCATAGACAGTCTGGAAAAAAACAAAAAAAAAGTGTGAAGTTAGCAAAAAGCTGTATTCTCCATTTCTTTGAAAGTATATGCAATTAATTCCTGCAACCTTGGTTTGAGATGTTACTGAGACAAAAGGGATAAGATGACTCAAGCTCAGCATCCCTAAACAGGGGAAGGATCACATTATGCCTGCCCAGTTTGCTCAGCACCCATTGCTGGCTGCGGCCAGAGCAGAATCCCTCTGCATCACCCTGCACCCCCAGCCCCTGGATATCTGCTCTCCCCACAGCTGGGTTAAGTTGGAGACTGGTTTGCCTTGAACCAGCACTAGTTTTTTCACTTTAGATGCACTCCTCTTGCAAGCTCCTGATGCCCGTAGGCATCTCAGGGTTAAACTGCTTGCTCCAAATATGCTGACAGCGCAAGCATAGATTTTACAAGATCTGCACCAAACTCTAATCTGTGTCATCAGCTGGTGATTGTAACCACTTTGAGTACTTTTTAAAATCCTGTAAGTGATGTGTGTGCTTCATAATGTACCTAAATGCCAGAGAAGGTTTAGACTGGATAGCAGGAAAAAATTCCTCATTTAAAGGGTGGTCAGTATCTAAAAAACATGTGGATGTGGCACTGGGGGGACATGGTTTAGTGGTGAATGTGTTGGGCTCATGGCAGTGTTGGGCTCATGGTTGGACTTGATGATCTTAGAGGTCCTTTCCAACCTTAATGATTATACAATTCTATAATATATATATTCTGTCTCCAGGCATCCGTCCTCCAGCAACATCTGCTTTATACCCATATGGCTGAAGAAGACAGACCTGAGTCTGTTCAGTCAGCTGGGAGGAAAGGCTTAGTTTATTTCCTTCTAAGATGTTTCCAGATACTTTGCTTGAAAACGCTAGATATACACTCATACAATAGTTTTGGTTGGAAGGGTGCTGTAAAATTCATCTCTTCCAACCTCCCTGCAATCAGCAGGGACATCTTCAACTAGGTCAGTGTTCAGAGCCCCATCCAACCCGACCTGGAATGTTTCCAGGAAGTGGACGTCAACCACCTCTCTGGGCAACCTCCATCAGTGTTTTACCAACTTCACTTTAAAAAACTTCTTCCGTGTATCAATCTAAGCTTCGTTCAAAATCGTTACCCTTTGTCATATTGCAATAGGCCCTGCTAAGAAGGGCTCTACAGCTCTCTTTTAGCACTTTTAGGTACTGAAAGGTGCTCTAAGATCTCCCTGAAGCTTTCTCATCTCCCAGCTGAACTGCCCCACCTCCCTCAGCCAGTCTTCACAGGAGAGGTGCTGCCCTCTGACCACCTCCCTGGCCCTGAGAAAACCAAAGCTGGACCTACCTGTGCTGAGAAGCCGGAGAAGAAGCCATACCAGAAATGCACCAAGGTGAAGGCAAAGTTCTTATAGAAGAAGTACTTGAGGAACTTGCACATGCGGATGTAGGACCACCGCCCGTGGACCAAGAGCAGGCGCTGCAGGTAGCGGAACTGTGCAAAGGAGAAGTCACTGGACAGGACCGCCTGCATCCCCTCCTGGCCACTGATGCCAACCCCGATGTGGGCAGCTGCAACGAGAAGGTCATTGATCGTGCCATTACACCGAGAGTTATCACTGCCCCATTTTTGAAATTAGTTACCCTGCACTGAACACTGTGTTAATTCCCTCACAGCCTTCATAAACACTCAAAATGAAAAGTTATTAAAAAAAAAAAAATTGGTGCACTAATTCTTTCAGCAGCACTATGATTTTGGCTCTGTGATATATTTCTTGTAACTGGGCTTTTATTATCTGAATGAAATTATAGGTTCAGTGACAGTTTATGGTTTTTTTCTGAACACTTTCCAGCAGCACAAATGCTGTTGTTCATAACGGCTGCTGTTATGAAAAAATAACTTTAATTTATATTGACATGTGACTTTTATTTACATGCATGCATGTCCTTCCAGCAGTCTTAAAACATCATCCTAGACAGGCAAAATCTTCAAACCATTTTAAAGTTTCTCAGACACTGTGCTAAAAGGCAGACTGTAGCCTTTTTATGTTTCCTGGGCTTTAAGAGTTCAATCAAATAATTAGATAGAAGAGTCACATCTTTTTAAAATATTAACTTGCATTTATTAAACATGGACATAAGTTTAATGTGACAGCTAACTATACAGCTTTAACTAATGAATACAATCTTCATGGCTGAAGATTGGTTAGATTCAGAGGTTTCCACTGAACTGAACAGATAAAATCCCAAAGTCCCAATCCTCTTGTGGGGGAGTGGGTTAGTTTCTAATTATTATGTACACTTTAACTTTCTTCTCCTTTCTTTGCTGACTGCCTGACTTATCTCCCTTGAAGCTCTCTACTTAGCCTTTTCTTTCTTAATTAAAAGGCTCCAGTTAATCAATTCTTGCAAATTAACACAAGGAAGATTAGCAATAGGTCTTTCTGAATAATCTTAATTTAATTATACCTAGTTAGGATCTTTTTTCGTAAATTCACTGAGGTAATGCATCATGAAATGATGCTCAAGGATGGAGTGGCCTGGAAACCCATCAGCTATAATTCAAGGGAGATAATTAACAAACAGCCCTAACAAAAAGAAATGCAAAAAAACCACCTCACATAATACTATATGGAATATCTACAGGCACAAAGATTTTATTTCTGCTTTGAGTCAGGCCCTCTATGATATAAACTTGTTTGTTATATACATTGCCCTTGTGATGGTGGCTGTGCAGACACACTGACTGACACATCACAGCCCATGTGGGCTTTTCATAGAATCACAGTCATTTAGGTTGGAAAAGATCCATACGATCATCGAGACCAACCATTTTGTCTGTTCTAAGGTAGAAACAGAAAAATAGGCACTTAGTACAACCTTAGCCCCCAAAGGAGCCCAGTGTGACCCAGAAGGCAGGAGACACAACTAACCTGTGGTGAGAGTGCTCTGTAGAGACCTGCCAAAATCTGGGACACAGGCACTTGTTTCCACAAAGAGGGTGGTACAGGAGGCACTCAGGTATGTGTTCCTGCTGCTAGCCCACCTCAGAGAGCAAATACATCTTTGAGGCAGTCTGCTACAGCATGCTGGCTCTCAGCCATCACTCACTTTTGATCATGCTGACATCGTTGGCGCCATCTCCGATCGCCAGGGTCACAGCCTTCTTGTACTTCTTCACCAGCTCCACCACCTGGGCCTTCTGCAGGGGAGTCACCCGGCAGCAGATCACCACTTTGCACATGCAGGCAGTTCTCACCAGCTCCAGCTCCAGGTTCCCTTCCAGCGCGTAAGCCTGGAAAGGAGGAAAGGGAGTGTTCAGGGCAGGCTCGCAGCAACTCCTGGCCTGACAAAGAGGATGCAGCCAGGTGGCCATGGCAGCTGAGCCAGGCTCTTCCATTCATTTGGGTCAATCCATCCACTCAGTCGCAGGAAGCATCCACACTGCACATCTGGCCGTGCACCCTACACCTACGAGCTTGCACTTTGGGTGCACCACATCTGGATGTGCACCAAATCTGGATGTGGACCACAGCTGGGTATGCACCACAGCTGGGTATGCACCACAGCTGCTCTGGCTGATGTAACCTGACAGAGGACAGAAGTGTCAAAACACCAAAAGCATGAAGCTGCTGCAGGGCCTGAGACGACCTTGTGTATCTCCATGTGAGAGAGTCTCTGCTCATCCCTCTTGGATTACTATTTAAGCTCTGGCAGATAAATAGGAAAGATATCAATTTGTTAAGTGCTTAATTAAAAAAAAACATGTAAAAAGTTAAGCTCAGGTGGGCGTGACAAAGCAAAACACAAAGCTAGGGAGAAGGCTGCTTTACTCTGAGTGCTGACCTTTTAAATCAGTCAGCTGTGTTATTTCTATTCGGGAAGCACTGAGATAATTGGATGTCTAGTCACCCCTCCAGTTCTGCATGAGGAGGAGGGAGCAGTGTGAGCTTTTTTATATTTCTTTCAGATCATGTTTTTTGGCTCTATTCTTTGTTGTCTCTTTTTAGCAGACATGTACGGAAGGCATCTACAGGGCTCACTCCTGCTCAGAGCCATTACAGCAGGCCCACTGCCCTGTCTGTGTAAGGCAGACAGTCCCTACGCCACATATTCTTTCTTTTTGAAACAGAGAGCTATGAGTCACCAGTGTCCCCTCTTTCCTCCGTCAGTGGCAGCAGGCTTGCTCAACAGGACACCTTTTCATGGTTTAGCTTGGGTACTGCTGGTCAGTGCAGTCAGAGATGGCTTTTGCCTCAACATCCTTGCTGCACAGCACCAGCAAAATGTTATCACTTTGTATATTAATGGTGCAACTGCATACAAATCAACTGGCACGATGATGCCATTAAGGATGCTGACGAGTTTCTGTTCACTGCTTTGTTCAGGCAATGCCAGACGTGTGCCTAGCCCAGCACTGCCCTCCCACCCCTCTGCAGGCAGGGATAGAGCACTGAGCAGGTGCTGTGTGGGGGACAGTATCAGCACTGCTACCATTGTTCAAGCTCATAGAAGTAAATAAATGACATCTAGATTTGTCTGCACTACCCTTGTGGCCCCCACTGAGAAGAAAGCCATTATCTTGGTGAAACTCACTGTGTCTACTCTATGTGGACGGGCTGCTCCCACACAGCCCAGATTTGAGTTTCTTTGTGTGGGACATATCCCCTCAGCAGGGTGTGGTGAGTGTCTGTTTTTCCAGGAATATAAAGAAAGCTTTTCCATCGCTGCCAGTGGTGTTTTGGTAGCACAGCACTCAGGGTCTGCACTGCAAGCTGAAGGGATGGAGTAGGAACAGAGAAGGGGCTTGCAGCTGACGTCCATGCAATGCACATGGACCAAATCTGACAGACCTCTTGTCCACTTTGCAGTGGGAATCTAAAGGGGATTATGGCCCTGGAGTTCACGAAGAAGTGAGTGTAAAAGAGGGAGAAAGGGTACTTAACAACCTAGGCACTATCTGAAAGTGTTTGGGGTCTGTATACATGGCACATGAACCAAAAGTAGAGCTAGATGAGATTTTCTTAATAGTAATTTGCTGGGCTGGTACAGAGCTGGGAGTGAAAATTGCTGGATTGCCATTAAGAGAGGTAGCAACCACAGGGAACAGAAACACCTTGTTTCTGAGAGGCAGCACCTCCCAGAACTTTCTAAACATGTCTGTTTGCTTCCACTGAGAACTGGGAAAGTAAAATACAACAGATAAATAAACCTGACATAAATTAACCCTTCCTCACAGACAGGTTAAAATTGATCTAAATTGTTTTTTCTTCCCTCTAACTAGGTCTAAAAAATTTCCAAGTATGGAAAATTTACTGCAGAGCTTCACTGTTCTCACCAGGAAGACATTTCACCCAAAAACTCTCTGTTTAATTCCACTACTTTGTTTACCTGTTATAATTTGAAGACTATTACCAAGACTGATTAGTATTCTCCAGACTCAGAAACCCCAACTGACTCAGTTTTCCCCTATGCTTTCCAGATCATGCCTGACTCATGACTTTCTTTGTACCCTCTCCCAGCCTGGTGTTACCTGCTCTCTTTCTAAGCAGTTACTGCAAACACTGACCATCAAATAGATGTGGGATAACCCTCTGCAGATGATAGCTAACTGTTGTTTTAGATCAACAGTGAGCCCTTCAGAGCTGCAGTCTTTCATCTGTCACTTAGCAATTTCATCTAGAGTGCATTCCTTCAGTTGGAAGAACACCATGAGAGAATCAATACATTACTTAAGTTACAAGATCTCTATCCTATCAATTAAGCATATCTATTTTCAACTATATTTAGTAGAATATGTCCTTGGCATTGAAACCCACATCTCATGTTATCTTCTTGCTGCAAACACAAACCTGGTTATTTTTCTAGTGTCTTTCCAGAAATTAAATAAGATCCAGCTACTCTACCCCTTTTGTTCACCAAAGATCAAGGCCAACTGTTCTCTGCTCCTATCTTCTGAAACATTGTCTGACACCTTTGATGTCTCAGCTCAGATAACCACTGAACCTAATTCTCAATTAGGGTGAAAAAATTCTTGTCCTCTAGAGTTGAATTTTTAAAGCATTTTTCAGACTGCCAGTAAGTCTTCCAGTAAGTTCTTCAGGGAACTCATCCCTAACAAGGCTCTGAACCTTCCTTACCAGGCTGTGGCCAGTGATAACCAGACCGTACACGCCATTTGCTTGCTCATCAGGTAAAATTATTTGGTTTTTTGAAGATTTTTGAAACTGAATGTTGATTTCATCACTGTCCAGAAAGGAGTCTGGCTTCATCTTTTTCCTTGCATTCCTAAAAAAAAAAAAAAAAAAAAGAAACCCAAGAAAATAATGAAAATCTTGAAAAGATATATATGTGTTGTTAAAGCAACTTTATGAAAACAAAAAATTTATGCTTCCCTTTGATAGTTCAGTCCAATTTTTACTGTATCCCTACAAGAATATGCATTGTTTAGCTACTGCTGTCTGCACAGATCATCTACATTTCTGAAACTCTAACATTAAAGTGTTGTTAAACTTCTGCTGATCTGAAGTCAAACCAACCATCTGAGTGTCATGAAGGATGGTATCCCAAAGGGCATCCAGTTTTCTGTGCATGTTGTCAGGCAACCATCTACTCCAAGAGAAAAGGACTGCAAACCTGTCCCATTTTCCACCTTTACCTAAGAACCTTTGTCTCCAGAGGAGGTGAGGAAGGAAGGAAGGTAGGTTCTCAGATACTGCCAGAAAATATCCAGACAAAGGATATATCCAGACAAAGCACAGCAATGTGAATAAATGGCAACAGCAGTAGAGCAACAGCATAGCTCAAACCTGGAGCCAAATCTTTGTGGCTCAGGATCACTTGTTGGTGAATTTCAGCTGATACTCCCTATCTGACTCTGCTTTCTTACGCCTTTATTTAATTTGAGCTCTTGGATCAAGATGCTTCAGCATTTACTCTCAGAGGAGATTTCTACATTGTTTAGCTTCTGGATCTTCCAGGGAGACAGGTGTCCCTTTATCTAAGGCCCTTGAATGAACTGCAACAAGGAAAGCTGACAGGAGAAAAAAGGTGGAATGATACAAAACACGAACAGTGCTAGTGCACGGCATTGAAACTGTGTTTCAGCCATTTACCTCAGCTCATTCAGTACGTCATCAGATGTGCTGCCTTCAATAATGAATACATCTTCCATGTCATCATTCAGCAAGTTGCAGGAGTATCCAATATTCATTGCTGTCTCTGGAAAAGATAAACCAGGAGGATAATCCATCTTAGCAGCCCCAAATTCACCCACTTCTGTGGCCTTTTTGTACACATGACAAAAGCTCTCCTTCTGACTCAAAAGAGATTGGAGCCTTTCAGAGTCAACAGTAAGACAACCAGGAGAGTCAGTTTGATGGATGTAGCAGCAAATTTGACTTCACAAGACCACAGGAAAAAAATAACTCTACCAAAAAGAAAAGGCTTAAAACACCCTTTGACCAACATACTTGGAGCAACAAAAAGCATTTCATGTTGAGTCAAAATTCTTTTTCAGGATTTTTAACTTGCCCTCTCCCTACTTCCAGAAAAGCCCCAAACCACAGCTCTGAAAAAGAATATGACATTTTGTTTCTGAAAAACATATTTTGGTATTTTATAGCAAAACTAATGCATTTGGAACGTGACAAAATGAAATGTTTCATTTTTCTCAAAAATTCTCTGCTCATGTCTTGGATGAAATTATCTGCAAACACTTTTGACCTCCCTGAAACACCATTGTTTCAGTGAATATACTATGTCTCCAAAAGAATTCACTGGAGTCTATTTGCTGTTCTTTTCACCTCCAAAAGCCTATGTTTCCTCCATTTCTATTCAGGATGATGAGAGCCAGAAACAAACTGAAATGCACCCAACATCCATTGTAACACTGAAGTTTCTGGAAAGCAGGACAAGATTTTTTCCACCTTCTTTACCTGAATGATCAACTGGATGAAGGTGGCACCTTTTCACAGCTTATGTCAGGGACTATGGGATGCTTACTGTCACCTCTCCAAAGACAAAGGATTCTGCCTTCACCCTGCTTCCACCCTCAGGACAGAAATTAAGGACAAGCACGAGCTGCAGTCATCTGGTCTAATTCCAGCTAACTGAAATTTTGTGTAGCTGACAATGAAGCAAAGCCCTGTAAGTTTGTCTTCTGTGCAGTTTTCAAAGAATGAGAACACAGGTCTTAGCAGAACCACCCCACCAGTGCGAGAGGAGATAAGCATCCAAAGCTCTAGTGCCTTTACCTTGCTTATCTCCGGTGAGAACCCATATCTTGATGTTGGCTTTGGCAAGAGTCTCAATTGTCTGTGGGACCCCGTCTTGTAGCTTGTCCTCGATGGCTGTGGCACCTAGCAGCTTAACAGAAATGGCAGGGAGCTGGTTAAGTCCTCCCACTGCTACCAGAGGAGAAAGCATTAAAACTAGAGGTAACTACTCAACCAAACACAAATGAAACCCCCAGGAATAAGGTTGTACTGATTGTCATTCTTCCTCAGCAGATTTCCTGTAGAGAGCACAGCCCTGATCCCACAGATGTTCTCGTCTCTAATCCCCCCAGGCTCTGATGGATTATGAATATGCATGAAATGACTTCCAAGAATGTTTGCAGAGCTACAGGTCTGTGTTGTTCTATGTGTTTCCTTTACAGCAGACAGAGCTTTAATGGAGGGACAAAGACACTGTGGATCCATGTCCCCAAACCTCCTCTTGTGTGGAACTTGATCCCAGCTGTGCAGTACTGCAGATGTCACGTGGCTGCTAAACATCTTGTCCAGCCCTTAACAGACCTGTCCCCACCCCTGCTCTGCACTGTCATGCAGCTACACCGCAGGCTGCTCAGGACACAAACCTTCATTTTTCTGAAGTTACTGCTTTTTCTGCTATTTGGAGATGGTGGCTTTAACCTGTTGTCAAGGGGACATGGAGCTTTCACTGCTACCTCAGGTTTCACTGCTACCACCTACCTCCTGCTGCTGGGAGACTAAATTCAGAGGTTGGTTTTAAGTCCAGGATCCCTTTTGGCATCCTGGGATGTCCATCATACATCAGCTATGAGCATTATCAGTGTAGGTAACAGCTCTGACAGAACTTCTCTACAGGGTCCTCAAAATTGTACAATCCCCATTTTACAGTACTCCCTGATCCAGCTAGAGAGACTGTGCAACTTCCAAAGGCCAGCATCTCCCCAGCTCACACTTGCTTCTTCCCTGAGCCCTGCTGGCATTCTGAGCATACAGCTAATGGAAGGAGCGAAGGTGTCTGCCAGGATTTCAGGAAAGCATTGCCACGAGTGCAAAAGCTGGATTGCTTCTCCTCAGATCCCACACATGCTTTTCATTCATTATTCATGGCTCTAAAACACAGGCAGACCCCCCAGGGCATTTAAAAACTGTAACAACACTGAGGGAGAGAAGAAAGACTTGAAGATCACAGTTTAGCTCTATTTCAAATTGACACAAACATGTTCATGGACATCATCTACCCATCCTGCCTAGGGCCGGAAGAACAAAGGAGACACTCTCAGGGGCACTGGGAATTATTCACTACCTTCCATTTCAAAGACTGGAAAATAAATAGATCAGCCACTTGCACAAAGGACAGCTATGAAATATTTGTGTCCACGTCATCTCCTGCAGGCTCTGGTACGTCACTTCATCATGAGAAAGCTACTCTGACACCCACGTGAGTTAAAATAAAACCATTCCCCTGCACCGGTGGCTGACACCCCAGCTATGGGCTCCTGACGGAGGTGCCGGTGAACACCCAGGGCTGCCCTGTTCTGAACCGCTCCTGTCACACAGCCCACTGAGCTGTTTGCAGAGCAGTGTTTACCAAAGTCATACTGAGCTGTTTATTGACAAACCACCACCCTCGCTGCCTCCCCCACAGCTTGGCCCAGATTCCCTGAATTACCAACCATTAGGTCTTTTTCAATCTCTTCATATAACTCTGACAGTTTGTCTTCCCGTCCTTCCAAGGCAGTGCTTGCTTCATGGTGACGCCTGATCCAATCCTGAAAGTAATCTTCCTCCAAGCTCTTATAGGCCACCACGAGTGTCCTCAGGCCTTCTCCAGCAAACTCCTGCAAGACAGTGGTGAGGCAGACAGGTCCAAGAAGAACAGTCTGGTCAGCCAGCCTTACAAAGGACCCTCAGAAAGCAGACTCGTAAAAGCGCCTCAGTAAAGTTTGTGGAGGAAAGGTGAAAAAATGACACCTTATGCCACAAACGTTGTGGTATTTTTAAATAGCAATTCCAGACCACTTTATCATTGCCATCCATGGTCCTTATGAAGAAAAAACTCAAAAGGGCTTTTCTACTTTCTGGCTCTAAAGCTTTACAGTAGTCAGGCATTTGTTTCCCAGGCTCGTATTTCTCAACAAGAGGTCCAGAACAGTGAGACCTAAATAAACACTGAATACAACCTTGAATTTTGGACGTGGGTTCAACATTTTTAGGGTATGAATTCTGGCTGAAATGCACAGCATGAGCACAGCCAGTCACTGCATCTCAGAAAGTTCTTGTAACTGTGCTTTCTGATGTACAATGTGGAGCTCAGTGTTTGGTGGAACAGCACAGATGTATTTGTGAAATGCATCTCTGGGAGGTGTTTCCCCAGGCTTGAAGTAAGGGTGCATCAGGAACAGGTCACAGGTCTTCTAAATGTCCTGCATTGTATTTGCCATCTTTGGCCATATTACAGAATCACAGAATGATAGAATGTCTTGGCTTGGCAGGGACCTTAAAGATCATCTCATTTCAACTCCCCTGCCATGGGTAGGGCCACCTTACACCAGACCAGGTTGCTCAGAGCCCCATCCAACTCGGTCTTGAACACTTCCAGGGATAGAGCACCTACATCTTCTCTGGACAACCTGTTCCAGTGTCTCATCACCCTCACAGTAAAGAACTTCTTCCTAATATTTAATCTAAATATACCTTTTTCAGTTTAAAGCCATTAACTCTTGCTTTATCACTACCTGTCCCTTGTAAAAAGTCCCTCTCCAGTTCTCTTGTAGCTCCTTCAGGTACTGGAAGGTGTTATAAGGTCTGCCCAGAGCCTTCTCTTCTCCAGGCTGAAGAAACCCAAATCTCTCAGCCACAGGAGAGGTGCTCCAGCCCTCTGATCATCTTCATAGCCATAGACTCACTCCAACAGGTCAATGTCTTTATGTTGAGGATTCCAGAGCTGGACAGTATTCCAGGTGAGGTCTTACAAGAGCAGAGCAGAAGGACAGAATCACCTTCCTTGATCTGCTGACTGTCCTGGAGCAGTTCAAATGGCACCTCGTGCTCATGCTTAGGCAACTAATTTGATACCTAAGGCCGTAGAAATTAATTTGTTTCTCCACTCCATAACTAAAAATTGGTGCTTAAGTGCTGTTCCTAAAATCTAGGGATTTTTCCTGAAGAAAAAGTACGCTGGGTAAAAGGAAAACATCAAATGCAGAGATGTTGTTGAGAAGGAAGCACTTACATTCAGGTGTTCTGTGGTCTCCTCTTTGAGAGAGTTGCAGGATGGATGCAGCAGTTCATAAAGAATGGTGTCAGCCCCCTTGCAGTACAAAGTCAAATCACCTTCTGGACTCCGCACTGTGAGGAAGAGGAAAAGAAATGCTGCAAATCCCAGAATGATGCTCTTGGGGTACACAACCCTTCCATCAAAATCAAGAAAAGTTTCTACAGGTGTCTGAATTTCCCCAAGTTTTGGCAAACTCCCAGGAATCAAGACAAGATCTGCTTAAAAAAGGCGAGAGTGTGTTGGTCTGAGCAGACACTATGTCGTCCCTACGGGCAGAACTTCACTCTTGTTAAGTGAAGGTTGTTCTTAAGAACCTCACAGTTGTTAAGAACAACTTGTTTTTAGGGAACTGGTCCTACTTTTCCAATTTCTCCTACCAGTAAACTGTAACTACAGTTATGATATTCCTGATATATTTGAGTATGTTGAGGGGTTAATAAAGGCTACAAAAGGTTTCTTGAATAATTTCTCCATTTTCTGTTCAGGAAAGTGGGTTTCTCAGTTCATTCTTGCTTTCTCCTTTCCTGCTTCCTCAAATTTCACTGATAATTTAAAAGCTGATTAGAAGAAAGGCCTTTCCTGCATTGTGATGGGGGGAGCAGTATATATGAAAAGCTCAGTGTCTTCAGGAAGCTGGCTTGAATCCCTGTGGTCCAGATGTTGAGATTTCTCCCATCTGCCTCCTTTAAGTATTTTTGTGGCACTGTTCCTGTGTAATTATAAAGTCAAGGCAGCACATCTCAAGCCCTCAGAAATAAACTTTGCACATTGCAAAGGAGGTCTCCTAGAAAAATGCATCATAGCAGAATGAGGGACAGCTCCAGAACCTAAAAAGTCAGGAAGGAAAGAAAGCAGCAAAGGGAACATACCTATCACAGACATTCTCTTGCGAACATTGTTGAAATCAAGAATAGCCAGAAGTTTGTATATTTTTGTTTCTCCCATTTCCACAACAGTGATGGTCTCTGGTGTGCGAGCCCGGAACACAAATCCAAAGCTTCTGGCAGCAGTGACTAGGGCTCCCTCATCAGGAGATTGTGCTTGATACACCAAGTTACCTGACATGCAAGAAAAAAAATGTAATGTGGCTTCTGACCTATTTCTGAGCTAAAAAAGTACAAAATCCAACACATTATACAGCAGTTATCCCTTTGCTTTTCTGTCTATCCAGAGAAGTACAGCACTAAAAAGCACCTTGTGTCCCCACATTTCCATCAAGTCCCACCAACCCATCCTCCACGACAGTGCAAGAGGCCCCCTGGATTCTTTTGGGGACTTTACTCACTCTTTGGAGTCTAACATCTCACCGAGACAACAGGTTCCTTGGGGTTTAGCCCCTTCTAGTTAGATCTGCATGTATTTTTCTGATCAGTATTTTCACCTAATACCTGTCAATTAATTCTAGCCTTTAAAGCACAGTTTTCATCCTGCCTGGGATTTGAAGAGGCTGACCCAGTAGCTGTGGGAACACTGGTTGAGAGGAGCCAACGAGTCTCCAGTGGACAGGTGCTCTATGTTCTTTGCTTTGTGGGACTAGGAGAAGAGTAGAGAAAGAGCGGGGCAGGCCTCTGCCACCTCAGGGAAGCCGTGGCACCTGCAATTTCCGCACTCCAGAGATGTGGCGTTTGCAGTATGGTATGTCTGTTCCACCAAGGAACACACAGGGAGTGGAGGCCCTGGTCCTTTCTCTTCCCATGTGGCATCTCCAAAGACACTGATTTATGTGTAGCCACACACTACAGAAAATCACCAGGGAGCCAAAAGAACCAGTAACAGCTTCTGTGGAGAGAAGACATGCTGTGGTGCAAGTGAACATAATCACTCATTCCAGTGCCTTCAACAGTCCTCACCTTCCTTCTTCTCCTCTGGCATCACTGTGTGGCAAAGTGAGAGCAGCCGGAAGAACCTGTGTGTCGGGACATCATTCAGCTTCACGGCTTCAACCAGGCTGTGGTCATAGAAGGCAAACTTTGGGTCGGCTAATGGGTTGTATGAGAAATCAACCTTCTCTGTGTTCTGAAAAAACATGGCTTGGCATTATTTGTTGAGCTCTCACATGGCTGTACACCAATGCCTGCCCAACACAGGCCCTCTCTGCTCCTCACACTTACAAAGGACCCTATCCTGCAGGGCTGGCTGCTCATGACAGAGATTGGTGGGTTTAAGGAAGTGGGAGGTCAGGAAAGGTATTTCATGGGACAGGACAGGCACTAGATGTGCCTTTCAGAGCAGCACTCAGGCTAAGAACCAATTAGCTAAACTGCCTCTCTGAGTGGCAGCTAATGCTCCAACAGGATCCCTGCCAATGGATACCTACAGCAAAGAAGTGCCTGCCTTCAACACATGCCTACTTGGAGGCATTGTGTTCATGATGCCAAAGGCTGCCTGTGATACTGGAATGCAGGAGCCCAGTTTAAAGCAATTCAAAACGTTGTCTTATCCACCATGTTCTCCCAACGCCAGAAAAAATCCTGATATGGAAAAAAATAGGACACACAGGTGACGTAAAGGTTAAACTCCATGGGCACTACCCATTTCGTCAAAAAACAACGAGCCCCAAGCAGAGTGGAACACACTGGAGAAATGTCCAGAAGTTCACTGCATGATGTGTCATGGAGTAATGGACTGCCAAGCCTGCCTCAGACAATTCTGTCTCCCGCCCCATCCCTGGTGAGCTCAGAGTTTCCAGGATGGGAATCATCCTTTCTGCACACTGACATTTAGCACTCAGTCCAAGAGCACAGACCGACCCCTCCCACACTCATCTGTGCAGCGAGGTCCAGGCACAGCAGCATCGTGGACTGTTGGAGGACTCTGCAGGACTCTGCTCCACAGAGTCTCACAAGCAGCAGGGTGGGGTGCACAGTTGGCAGGGGTCCCGTGTGTGTCACCAAGCAAGGCTGACAGAGAGAGGGCAGGCTGGAAGCACAGCACTCAGCACAAGCAGCCTGTTTCAGTGGGCAATTTAAGTTCTAAATGGCCTGGAAATGAATCACTGGAATGGGGAGAGGGATTTTCATCATCATACTGCTGTTTGTTATTTGGATTACTGCATGCAGCTTTCAGACATTTTAGAAATAAAGACATGTGCGTTTGTGCCAGCAAGCAGAGGCTAAAGAGAAATGTAGAAATGACACATTTTCATACTTTCTGAAGTCCAGACATTAGAGGAATTTGACAGTGACCTCACTATTGGTATGAACTGCACTCACTAATTCCTCACTAAAGCTTTAATTAACTACCAAGGTTCATAAAATTCACCAGTGTCCAAGTCTCCAACAAACACCAGTGGTCAAGTGTTCAAGAGAAGCTGTGCATGCACCAGGATGCCTGGTGGAGCAGAAGGGACAGTGGGCTGCTCCCAACCTGCAGGTTTAAGCCAGGCTTACTGGAAAGGAGATTAACTCTGGGAATTCTCTCACATCCAGAGGGAACACACATCACTGTTATGAGCATCAAGAGCATCAGCTCTTGCAGGGTCAAAAACACAAGCTATGCCTCTGTGGGTTGTGCCTGCTGGTACTTACCCAGGTCCACTGAAAGCACAGATCCTGACAGCACTTAAGCACTTACCTCATTTATTTCTATCCTTTGCCCAGACATATCATACACATCACCTGCAAGCAAGAAAGATGAAATTATAGCCACAAACAGCGGGTAAGTGCAGTCTCTGAGCCACAAAATTGGTTAAAAGTGTTTCTAAGCTGGAATCTATTTTAAAAGTTTCAGTAAATTGACATGGGCACTGACAATTGATGATACATAACAATTAGTTTCTGTGTTGGTCCACGACAAAATCCGGGGACTGACAGAAGCTTGAAACACAGAGCAGTTACCATAAAAATGACTGGCTTTTGAGTAAAGAAAACTTGTCTCGAGCTGAACCCAGAGAGGATCTAGTGCTAGGTAAGAAATGAAAGTAATTCCAGGGGATGACTTCTCTCGTGCCTTCTCTTTCAAAATCCAGCTCCTGGATCCTACTATTTGCAGCAGTCCCTGGACACCCACAGAAGAGGGGTTTTCAAAGCCCATTTTCCCCTCATCTAGGTAGCAAGGCTGCTCTATTGATTTTCCCTGAGCACATGATCTGGTCATAGGAATTGAAGATATGTCATCTCCAGGATACATTATTAGAACTTCTGCCCAGAGAAAAGTTTCACTAGGAAGGTCTGGACTGTGCCAAGGCCAGCCAGTCCCAACACTTCATTGAAATAAGATTGAAATGCAATGAATTACAGGAATGATTGACTCATACGTGCCCCCGCAACCTCAACTGTGACCAAAGTCAATTGTAGTGCTGGTGTGCCTTCACAAAGGCCCCAAGAGTGTAAAAGAAACACAGTAAACACCTCTCCTGAGAACCTACGCATCAGCTGATTCCCTGGGAACCACAGCCAAGAGGCTTTTGTACATCTCCTTCCCTTAAGCCCAGAGGAGAGCAGAACTAAATCATCCTTTCTGGCATGGCTTTCCTGAATGCCCCAGAACAGCAGAGAAGTACTGTGCTAGGAAGAAGCAAAACATTTAGAAAACTACAGGCAATGATTGTTTGACTTCTTTGTCTGTATTTCCCATTCATTTCTTGAACCCTTACCCTGTATCTGTGTTAGTGGTGACATCCAGTCCGGAAGTCAATTAAGGACACATGATGGGAGAGATTTCAAACTGTTTAGCAGTACTAACGTTAGGTATCATAGTATCACTGTTTGAGATATCGTGGTCTCCAAATATACACAGATTCATAGGAAGAAATATCTTCTTCCAGTCAGCTGACAGTACTGAGAAAAGATGCAAGCCTTCTGGCACATTAGTGCATCAGCAGGTCTGACACAGCCAAAGCAAGCATCCATATACGAATAAGCAGTGACTAATTTCTCTGGGGCATCTAATGATGTTAATCAGGCAGTTTGCAAAGTGTTAGCACCTCTTGAGCAGTATGAAGAAAATTGCCTGGGGCCATAGCAGGAACGAGCCTTTTAAATCAATGACTTCTAGAATCTAACAGAGCAAACGACTCTGGTTTCCCATTTTTTCCAACTCCCTACAAACTTTTCTCTCTTCTAGTAGGTGAAGAATGTCAGGTGTAAAGACAAAGACCAGGTCATTGACTAGTCCAACTACGAGAAAAAGGAGGTGGAAAATCACTACTCATGACATGAGAAATTGCTGAAGGTGAGAGACAACAGTGTGAGAAGCTGACAAAATTTGCAGATAGCACCATGAGGGATGGCTGATCTTATAAGGGATTAAAAGGGAGTTAGTTATGTGAGTTATATGTTATGTTTTGCAAGGTTAGCAATACCTGGCTAACAATGTCAATAATACCATAAAAAGCTGAGATTACCTAACTAGTGATATCAGAAGAAACCCCCTGCAAATTTGAGTACAGATACTGTAAATCTGGGACAAATGAGGAGAAACTAATAGTGTTGGTTCTTTAGTTGGGATAATAGTGGGGCAGAAAAAGGGAGATAAAAGACTGAGAAAGAAGGGGAAACTATTAATACATGGCAAGTGATGCAATCAGGCTGTCCAGACATCCCTGATGGGCAGCCTTGACCTTGATCACTGCAGCTCCTTACACGGCATTCTCTTCTGGATATCAGATTTAGTCTCTGTGGACAAAGAGGCACACAGTGAAACAGAACCCAGAGAGTAAGAGGAACAGGTAACATACCATAGGATTTGCCGTTGATGGAGCACTTGTTGAAACACATGATGTTCTGGGTGAGAGTTCCTGTCTTGTCTGAGAAGATGTACTTGATCTGTCCCAGCTCTTCGTTGAGTGTAGTGGTTCGGGCCTGAGCCGGCGTGTCATTCAGTGGGTAATACATTTTACGGTCCCAGTCGATGTAGAAACTGTTACCCAAGCGTATAATCTCCACACTGATGAAACAGAAAGAGAAGGTGATGTAATATTCATTAGCTTAAGGGGCAAGCTCTTTATCTTCAGCACCACCATTATCAATTGCAATTAGGAGACAGCTTTGAAGGGTCAGTCCTTTGAAGGGTGAGTTCAATGACTGGTTGAACTCATCTGTCCATAAGTGGCCTGTGGTAAGGGATGCTGAAGCAAGGCCCACTGAAATGATCTGCTAAGTTTACAGCAAACTCATTTCCTTTGTTTCATAAAGCAGTACTTTACTAACGTACTTGGAAAGTTTCAGAAGTTTTTGGACTGAGAAGTGAGGCAGGAGCAGTGAGTTTCACTTGGTGCTGTTTCAGGAGATGGTTTCCAGCAGAGCTGTGGGCTGGGCTGAGCCCAGTGCCAGGGGCTGAGCACAGCCATGTCTCAAACAACAGAGAGCTCCACAAGAGAGCCATTGTGTCACTCAGTACAACCAAAGAGCGGCATCAGCTCGCAGATGACATGAATTTTCACTTTGGACAGGAATGGAATTCATTCCTCATGTTTATCAACACAAAAGAGAGTCTCAGTAGCAAAGGTGACTGAAGGCAGGTACAACAATAAACTAAACAGGGCTATGCAATCTCTACCCCAGCCCTAAGTTCTGAGAGCATCACAGACACATTGCCTACCTGTCACTCCTGCTTGGCTATCACCAGTAACCAACACATCTCTGCATTGTCTGGGAAGAGGCAACAATCACACTGATCATATAGCACCAAGTACTTCAACCTGATCGCATCGACTTACCTGGCAATCCTCACACAGTCCTAAAGCCACCTCAAAGAACAGGCCATTCATTCACTGCTAGCAAGATGCTAATGGTGGCAGGCTTCCAGCCCGACTCCTATAGTGTCCTACACACCTACACACCCCCTTTCATGGCAAAATCATCCTCTCCTCTTCCAGGGCTCACTGTTGTCCCCACTCCAACCCTGATCAAGCCTTCTGAAGGCAGCAGAAACAAGAAAAGCATCACTGTGGTTGTGTAGGATCATCCATGATGGCGCTGTGTTAGGTTTTAAGGAAAATGCTGCTCCCAGTTAAGGCAAAAGGTCCTAAGATCAGAAGTGAAAGGAGCTTCTGGCACGTACCTGACGTAGAGTGAAATTGGTACCACGGTGTTTAGAATGATCACGTATGACCAGAACATGAGGAAGCCGGAGTAGGGGGCAGAGTTGACACCCTCTGCCCAGGGCAGATAGACCTGGAAGTAGTAGCCCTTATCATGCTCCCAGATACCATTGCCAATGGCTAGGATGAGACACATCAGTGCTAAAAATGCAAAGATCTGAAAAAAAAAAAAAAAAAGAAAACTCAAAAAACAAACCAAACAAATCAAAAACCAAACAAACTGTATTGCATTTTAGAAACAAGGAATTTTTTATGTACAGGTTAGTCAGAAGACCCTAATGGGATAGCGTTGGATAGCCTGAATCATAGGAGAATGTTCCTAGGGATGAAGAGGAAAAACCAGCAAAATTATGATACTTTTACCTCAAGAACAAAGCTACACAGTGCAGAGTCTGGCAACTTGGAATTAAAAGCCCTCAAACAACTGGGGATTTAAATTCCAAGCAGACATCTCAAATAGGGTGGTTACAGCAGTCTGCTGCAGAACACCAAATCTCATTGGAGGAGAGTTGAGCTCAGGGTCCTCAAACATCTGGCTGCACACCTGGGAATAGAAACTGTCTGGAGGACTTTACCTGGCCATTTGCCAGATGTATCACAGTCTTCCTCACAACTTCTGTAAGACTACTAAGGATAATCCAGCACCATACAGTTTGGAGTTCAGCACTGGATATTACTCTGATGGTTAGAGGAGAGTTAATTGCTTCCTCAAAACTAATGGTTGCCTTGGTATCTGCCCTCACAATTTGATTACACTTCCTTTGAGCAAACAAAAAGCAACACCAACCAGTGATGTATATCCTAACGCTTTAGAGAAGCCTGTTTCCTGAAGCCTAAAGCAACCAGGGCAACAGCAACTGGGAAGTGAATTTTAAACTGGGATACCTTAGTGAAAACTGAGGCTTGCTTGGGAACACTATTTAACAGACACACTACATAGGTCATAAAGCACTTTTTAATTAAAAGACGACAAGAATGTAGCAATACAATTATTTGGAAAAGAATAAAAAAAGAACAGGAAGAAGGAAATTTAGCAGAAATTAATAAAAACTGCAAGGAATTATAGAACGGTGAACATCCAACAGTCATAAAGTATCAAGAAAAGAAAAAAATAAAATCATAAGCAGGTGTGTGAAAAGCAAACATGTTAACAGACAGTCCTCCAAGAGGAAGGAAGAAGGAAGAAGAAGGAATTATCTGCCCTATAGTAAATGAAAAAGGCAGATTAAGTCCGCTGTCACAGAGCACTGTGTGGCTCTATCTGCTAATATGCATCTTCAATGCAGCAGGTCCATCTAATTCAAAGATGGAAGCTCAGAGGTTAGTTTTTTACCTTTAATAAGGTTAGCTTTTAACAATGCTTTAAAAACTGGGAAGCCCCACCATCTTGGAATCCTGCTAATACAATTACAATATTTGTAAGGTAGAAATGGTGATGGTGGGGGAGATAAACTGCAGTTAACTTGACATCCTTCCTGGACAAATGGTCATAAAATAATTCTTTTAGCACATGCTTTCCCAAACATTTGACATAAAACAGCCAATATAAAAAGAAAAAAAGTGAAGATATGGAGTCAACAGGCTGCACAAAAGAGCAATTAAAAATCATCTTTTGCCAGTATAATCATTAGGGAGGACATATCAGTAACTTGGACCATTACATAAAGGCCACACAGCAACAATCACATTAAAACAGTAATCATCCTTTTTAAAAAACAGTAATTGAGGGACAAACATAGAAACATTGATGGTAAAGCTAATATTTGTACTGCTGAGATAATCTATGGCAGGAAGAAAGATACTTCTGTGGAGCAATATGAATCACTTGGTGAAAAGTTCATGCCTGATCAACTCAAGTTTTAATATCAAAAAGCCACAAAAGGGAACTGTAAGAAAAGGTGGCAGGCTGAGTTTCAGGGGACACATTTATTTCACGCATGAGTAGTAGCTTTTCTATTTAACTGTGGGAAGCCAAATAAATTACTCAACTTGTGAAATGGAGACAATATTGCTTGCTGGTAAGGAATGTGGTGCAGTGTTTTTACACCTCTGTGAACCAGAAATTAAAACATACTTCAGTCTGTGCTATTGTAATTATAAGGACTTCAGGTTATATTAGAGGCATGACCCACCTCACTGCCCCACAGGTTAAAAATTATCCATCTGCAGAATATCACAGTCCATATCGGAATTTCAATGCGTGATTCAGCAATAGAAACATACATGGAGCATGACAGTAGCTGAACTTTCCCAAGGTGTGCCTGCCCATGGCTGGGGTGCTGGAACAAGATGATCTTTAAGGTCCATTCCAACTCACACCACTCTGTGATTCTATACCACAGCAGCTCTTGCCTACAGCTGCACTCGATTTATGTACATTTTGTTTTCTGTGCACTGGGCATGTCAGTGCCCTCAACAACCCCACTCATGTGCAACACTCGCGCTTGCACAAAGCTCACTAACATGCTGTTTGCTCTGAGACAAATGCAAAGGACCAAGCCATTAAAAGCAGCCCTGGAGATTTAATTTCTGTGCACAGGAACAACTGTGTGCAGGGTGCTGCAATTGTAACCACAACCCTGAAGAGAAGGACATGAAAAATCATAGGCTTGTGCATGCTCATGGGGCTTCCCAGCATGAACATCCTCCCTCTCCGGGACCTCCCCATGTGCTGCCTGCTAACAATCCTCTCAGTAAGAATTTTGTAAAGAGGAAGTGACTTCTGACTTCAAGACAAACATTGACTGTTGGACTGTGAATTAAAACAGTCTCGGTTTCTTAATTGGTACTTTGAGTTCTGCTCTGGGATTTGAAGCACTCAGTTGTTTAAGAGATGAATGTGAGAGCTCTCTTTCCCTGAAAATTTGCTCCCCCTAGCATGCTAAGAAGCAGGTTTTGGAGAAAAAAGCATTTCTGGAGCTGGCAAGTGCATCCCCAGTGGAGGAACATTATCTTCTGTCTCAGATCGATGAGAAACACCTCCAAATGTGACAAAACAGCTATGACTGCCATCTGGAAAGGTTCACTTCTGATTAACCCTTACTGGGGCAGACCAGGACAACACTTAACAGGCACTCCTTGGCGAACCTGCTTAAATACTGCTTTGTGCCTGGAAGCTTTAAGGGCAAATAAACACAAAATAACTTTGCCAGTGTTTATGTGGAATAGGTTACACTACATGTAAATGACTTATTTATAGTAAGTTGTGGCTGCTTTGTCTGAACTCAAGACAGCACAACATACTGCCTGTTTTTATGACCACGCTCTGTAACCTTCGACCACCCGGTGAGCTGGAAAAACCCAATGCCACATCCTCTTAGGTGTGCAAAGAGTCTGGTGTTTAGGGTACGACAGAGCTTTACTTAGACATCAAAATTTTAGGTTCCTTAAAAATGTGTAAAGGAGACAAACACACCCTTGGCTCCTCCAGCGCCCAAGAACCCAGGCAGAGGCTGATGCAATCAGCTGCAACTTGCTCAGTTTTTTTAAAACAGAGCCAGGAGGTAAATTGATCTCATTTGTTTTTATAAAGAGAGGCGAAACAGACTGAAAGTTCTGGGTGGGACCCTTGGCTTGTGAAAGGAGATTTAGCAAATCTTAATTGAACATTAAATTCCAGATTCCCTGTTCGGTTTTCCTCTGCTCTGTTTCTGTGCCCTGTGGATCCCCCCCAGAGCTCATTCTCCTCTACAGTCAGAGCATAGCAGAACACTTCTGAATATGTGATGTTCCTCAAATGCTCGCAAAATTTTGAGTGTAAGAGGCCCAAACCCTGTTTGGTTTTGCTGTCCACTTCAGGGGAGGAAGGGAAGAAAACACTGAGGGAAATAAGCTGATGATAACCAAGATTTTCCCTTGGCAGAGATTGGTGCAAGGTTACTAAAATTAAGGGCCTGTCCTTACTGTAGACAGAGCAAGGCCTCAAGACGGATTGAAGATAACCCTGGAGTGGCTCTCTGTGCTGTGGCACTGCTGGGCATCCCTGGGCTCACCTAAAGGACTTCTGGGATCCCGATTAAAAGTAAGGAATACAGGGGCTGAGATGAAATGTGGAGGTTGGAGGGTGGTGCCACCCTGGAGATGTTTGTGCTCTAAGCCCCACTGCTGAGGAGGCATGAAGTCAGAGAGGGCAGGCAGAGATCAGGACAGCCTTGCTGTGATGCACAGACTGCTGCTGGATGCCTGGATGCCTCCTCCAGGGCTTGCACCAGTGCCTGGGAATGGATCCTGTCCCCAGCTGGCTACTAGGGTGATCTGGAGAGCAAGAGTAGTAGGGAAGAAGCAGTAACAGTGACCACTGACCACCAGGCCTTCCCAGTGTCATAAACTGAAGGTGGTGCAGCATGCATGGGAAAGCATGACAAATTTGCACACAAAGGAAAATGAAATCTGAAACTAAAGACCTTTTCTTCAAGCAACATTGATTAAAGTAGTGTCCGAGTGTATGTCTTCTTTCCCTGAGTGGCTTTGAACTCAAGCAGACTCTCTCGAGAGAGTCTGTAAAAGAATCACTATTTCTGCCTGGAAGTATTTGCCATTTCTTATAACCACTGATGAGCTTAACCCTCAAATTAAATCTGTTTTTCAGTCTGAGAAGAGTGCCTGCTATGTAAGATTAGTGTTCTCAAATTTCCCAGCTGCTAAAAACACCAGTTTCTTAGCATTAATGAGACCATGTCTAATAATTTATCCTAACGTGTGAAGTCAGGAGCGGGCATCGTGTAAATTAGCAAACTCAATTACCAAGTCCTAAGCAGATATCACCAGAGATGCCAACAAATTGCGAGGAAGAGAGAGAACTGCTAATGTTTATTTAAATAGAAAACGACAAAATTACTAGAAGAAAAAAGGGCTTTGCAGGCTTCAAAATATTTCTCACACAAAAATGCAGAGCAAGGGAGAGCAGAGAAAATGACAAGCTCAGAAGAAAAGGCCTTAACTCTGTCAATGTAATGGCCTTGCTTTGCAAGATGGGCTGGCAGAGGCGCTGCAGAACTCAGGCTGCTAATAAATTATGATGTACTTTTTCTTTTTATCATCAGTCACTTCTGATATTCCCCCATTTGTGTGGACAAAGAGGTGGAGCATCTGGAAATGATGAACATATCTGAAGAAAGGAAGACACGTTAATCAGGCTTACCACCAACACAAGGACATTCATGAGCCGATCGATGCTTGTTCGCTTAAAAGTTGTTTTTCCACTGTTCTGCATGAGTTTCGTGTCTGGCCCTGGAGGTGAAGCACACTTGTTAATTTTAGTAATAAAGCTTAGCTGTTCTGAAGCTGATTCCCTCTGAGGCCCCACTGTGCTTTTCAGCATAAATAACCATTGCAGCTCTCTTGAAGTCAGGTACACACAGTTTAGAGTGCTGGTGGGAAGGTTGGGCAGAAACAGGTTAAGCCATTTGTCTGAGATTATAGGAGAGGGTCACATAAAACCATTAATTCTGGACGTTGACTCAACTCTTTTCTTTCAACATTCAACCCTCCCTTTCAGGTTTAATCACTTTTCACTGAATACTGGATATTGCTACGTTATTGGTGACATATTATGGATTATCTCACATGTCTAGAGGAGTATAGAAACAACAGAAGGACTATGCTCATGAAAAGCATAGATATAATCAATAATATTATTGATGACCCTGATATTCCAATATGGATTAAAATCACATAGAAATGATACAGAGTGTTTAATTCAATATGCCTGAGAGAATTCTTAACCAAATTTAATTGTTACATTCTTTCTTAGTCATCAATCAAAACTCCCCTCCTGTACTTTGCTGTGTGCATTTCTGAAACAAGAAACTTTTTTCTTCTCGTACCTGGTAGAAACATCCTTTACAAAGAGGAAAGTACTTGATTCCTTTGTGCATGCTGGGTGTGATGTATTCCCATGCTAGTGCTGCTGGGCTCTGCAATCCACATGTCAGTCTTTTTACCTACCAGCATAAATAACGAGTCCAAAGCACCACTCTGTGTTCCTGATAGTACAGCCCCTCAGCAACATCTTCTCATTGTCCAGGGCATACTTCTCTCCTCGAAGAGTAAGAGTTCCTGTGAATTTATCCAGTTTGTTGTTTGGCGCCTCACATCTGACTTCTCCTGTAAAAAGAAGGTAAAAGCAAAAATGGAAATCTTGGTCCAGAAAGGTGTCATCAATACTGCATTCCCAGCTGTTCCTCAAAGAGACAATATTTCACACTGTTGTTGATGTCGATTCCTAACCCTGTCATTCCCAACCTATATCTTATATTTACTCATGTTCTGGGATGTTGCTCCTTCCCCATATTCATCTTGTAATTCAAAGGACCATAATGGACTTGGATTTATCCAATTCTTTGAACATGGCAATTTTTTATTGGTAGAGTACAAAACAAACTTTCCACAACTTTTATGGGGGTGAGAAGAAATGTTGAACCAGCAACGTGCTTTTAATCCATTCACAGCAAGTTCATAGTGGTAGGATGTCACTGGATAATTTTAGCTAAAAGTGCTGACATCACCTTTTTTCCTACTTCATTTTACCTCAAACTGCAGGAGCCCAAGCGAATAAAATCATAGCCTAAAGGCTGCAGAAGAGTAATTAACTGAGGTGTCTTTGTTCACTGTTTTTTAATTTCATCTGTTCTATAACTCAAGTCCCAGGAGCACGTAAAAAGATACTGCTACCTTCTTGGGCCACACAGCTGACACTGTAAGTGATTGGAGTGTCTATTTCCATGCTTTATATTTATTTATTGTAATAAAATGTGTTCAGATACCTCAGTACAAAAATGACTATTTAAATCAACAGCTGCACCTGACATTTAATGATTCAAAGCAGAGCCCTGTGGATGTATTGAAAAGAACTGGAAAATACAAATATGCCTTACTGAAAGTCAATCCAAGAGTTCAGTCTGTTCACTTAATCAGCAGGAACATTAAAATTATTTTGATCACAGGCTGTAAATACCTACAAAAAGACTAGCATTTGCAGAGTGCAATTCTTCTAGCTGCTCTAAGATTTACACACCAGCCTCAAGAGACTGGAAACAAAACCCAGAGAAGTCCAGAAGAAAAGTGTAGCTTTAAGTGTCATGATCATCTTTACCACTACACATTTTAAAATCAAAAATTATTAAAATCATCAAAAAAGCAGCTGATCTAGGGCAGACAAATCATCAGACACAAAAGATCAAACAGTTAGGAAATTCAGTGACATCAGAACTCATGGTACCAACTGTGTTGATCTTCTATTTTATCATCTGGTTAGTCCCAACAACAACCAGACTTGTGCCCCACCACTTCTTAAAGTCTCCAGTAACCAGGCCTGTCTCATTACCACCCTTGCAATGCCTTGAAAAGCACAAAGGAAAGAGAGGCTTTGCTCTGGAACCTCAAACACCACAACGCTTGGCAAAGCAAACCCAGGGCATGGTCTCCCACCAGGAACACTGTGCCTGCCGTGGGACAGTGCTCCTGTGAGCACCTCACATGTCCACATCTGCTTTCCCATAAGCAGGTGGGTCTGGGCTACTGACATGCTGATTTTGATATCAGAAGGGATTTATCCAGATGAGACTGACCACAAAAGAGTGAGAAGCTCTAAAGATCCCCCCAGGACAGCTGCACATGCTCAGCTGCACTGAGCCTGGCAACTCTGCAGCTGAAGGCACCACAGCCAGGCACCATGCCTCCTGTCCCCCTCTCCCACTAAAAGCAGTAAAATATCTGGAATACATTTCAGCTGAAAAGAGTTAAATACTGCCAAGTCACCATGTGGTAAGTAGAGGGTAACTGAAAAGTACTGTTGCCTTTCTGGTCTGCCAGTTCCCCAAATCAAACAAAGAAATTCGGGCATTTTTAAAACATCTTCCTTATCTGAACCATCAAACAAACATCATAGCTCACATTATGCATTCCACTGAGTGCCTGTATTAGCTGCAAAACCCTGTCCTCTCTTCCTGTCTTAAAAAGTAATTAGATAAAGAGTTACATAAATATTTAAATACTTCTACAGAGGTTTGCTAAGGGAAATGCAAGGCTGGGTCTGATTCTGGGCACTCTTCCCAGTACACTGTCAAATATAAATCATCCTGGGAAACATTTTATTCATTTTAAGTATTGTGAAGAGGCCACTTTATTTACAACATAAGTAAAATAGATACTTACAGAATAAATAAATATCCAATAAGAAAATTCTCAATTTTCCAAAATATTTTTAAACATGTTTTTAATTAAGCACTTCCAAGAACACAGTGCCCTTAGATAAGCATCACGCTAAACATGCTCGAAAAATTATCTAAGATTAAGATTTTGCTTGAATTGATAAGACACTTCAGCCTGCTCAGGAAAATAATTAAGGCATGCCACTCCAATTAATAATGTAAAGCATTTAACTGCACCTGTAAAAACATATTTCTCAAGACCTAAAACACTCAGAACCTCAGCCATCACTTCAGAGAAATCCTGATGTACTGAGCTGACATTTGGCAAAAACCACACACATTTTTGCATAAAACCCATAAAACCTCAACAAAGAAGGCAAAAGAAACTCTACCAGGGATAGTCTCAGCTATGCTTTTTGCCACATCCCCACCACTTGTCCTGGAATCATCTACTTATTTCAAAAACATTTTTTTCTAAAATTATTTTCCCTCTTTATCTGAAAGTATTTCCTGAGAGCCTGCAATCCTTGAGGCATTTCAAGGACACCAGCATTCATTCCACCCCTTTCCATACTGACTGCTCCTGTAATCCTGACCTCATATCTAAGCCAGCAGAGCACTGCCGAACGTGCCTAACACCACTTGGTCTGTTCCCTCATCTTCTCTCCACAGACAGATGATGTGTGAGCATGGAATATTCTGGTTTTGACCGGTCTAGCTCCTTAGCAGTATGTGTTGCTAAGTGTTCTCTGGCATCCAGTGACAGGACACATGGCAATGGTTGAAACTGCACCAGGAGAGGTTCAGACTGGACATCAGGAAACATTTCTTCACTGAGAGTGTGACCGCTCAGTGGAACAGGCTTCCTACAGAGGTGATTGATGCTCCCAGCCTGTCAGGTTTAAGAGGAATTTGGACAGTGCCCTTAAAAACACACTTTAATTTTTGGTCAGCCCTGAAGGGGTCACGCAGTTGGACTAGATGATAATTGTAGGTTCCTTCCAATTAAAACATTCTATTCTATTCTATTCTATTCTATTCTATTCTATTCTATTCTATTCTATCCTATCCTATCTTGCATTTGATACAGCAAACAGTGCTGAGAAAGGACACATTTCCTGTTAACCACATCTGCATTGCTTGCCTTTAGATATTTTAAAATTCAGTCTTTATTGTGGCATTGATCGAGGAAAGGAATGGTTTCAGGGTGAGGCTTCGTGCTGGGAAGTAGTCACCTGTCCTGTGTGCACAGTTAGTCCTCAGGTCTGTGCGCTGTCTGGGAAGTGCCACTGATCAGAAGATAAATGTAATCAGTGCATCAGCATTGCTACATCAGTGTGAAAGCACAGTGTGAAAATGTTTTGAGGTCAGAACGAATCATAAGGTTTTGGGAAAACAGTTTCCATTGCACAGTTACGTGAACTCTTGTGCTGGGTTTCAAAGTGGGTAGTCTCAACACGCACAGACAGACACAAAAGAGAAGTGTCCATCCACAAGAATTGCCACCAATGCAGTGCCAGGTTATAGCCATACATGGCACCAAGATCAGCAGGCAAAGAGGGACCATTTCCTTTACATGTGGTGTTGATACCTGTTGTACAGACTGCAGAGTGCCTGTTCCGTTTTGCTGGCACTGCTTCCAGAGAAGTCCTAGCAGGGGGCAGTGGGCAGCTTGGAAGGAACAGTCCTAACCACTCTCTGTAATTTTGGCAAATCCTCTGGAAGTGAATTTTCCATTTGTACTCACCATTGAACTCTGTCAGCTTTTGAAGATCTTCTCCAAGCTCTGCAGTGACTGTCAGTGCCTGCTTCACCTTCAGGTTTGTTTCACTGTGACAAACAATATAAGACAAAAACATGAACTGAAAGTCATACGTGAACTGAAAGCTGTCCCTGGAAGTCACTTCTGCTCTTGAGGACAATCTTCTTCCTTAGACATCTGATGGACTGCGATACCATGCACCTGTTTCACCTGGCCAAAGGGTGTAGATTGTCTCTTTCAGTTGCAATGACAGGCAGTTCAGAGGAATTCTAGGCATGGTACCAAAGGTGAAGTGGCTCTGTCTTCCTAATTTTACCACAGAGCATCCCGCTGTCTATCTTGTCACTCATGACACGTTCAAACCCAAGGTATCTAATCATATAGGAGAGCTCTGAATCTTTTCTCCCATGGTATTCTGATCTGGAAGATTACTTCAGTCCTGGGACTAGCTAGCTGAGAAGTTGGAAATGCAATGTCAAAAGAATACTGCATTTGTTCTGGGCCTCTTAGAAGTGGCACTTGGATGTGTGAAAACGACAAACCCATTTTCAGCAGAAATCAGATGGGGAAAGTCCAGAGGGCAATCTGTAGGGACTTGGAAGAGACACAATTTCTTGAAATCTCTGGTCTTGCTCAGTCCCTCAGACTGTTGCTAGCGTTGGGCAATGCAGAAAAGGTAATGCAAAATGGGTCATAAAGATGAGGTCAGCTCCAGTTTATTCCAATTAATACAAGTTGCAGCCCTCTGACTTGTGGCCAGTTCTGTCCTGGAGTGGGCAGCATTTGGAAGCCTTTGCTGTGTGCTTGCATTGATATTATTCTATGGCAGTTCAAACGAGATTACCAGAGTTATTAATTATGATTATCTCACCCAGATAATCTGTCTCAAAGAAAATACTAAAGGAGATAAAAGAAACAGCCTCTGCTGGGATATTGCTCCTGTGATATTGCAGGAACATGTCTCCAACTAACTCTCAGTATTAGAAAAGCTGTCACTGAAAAGTGACACGTCTCCTCACATGACACTTGCACTCAAGAGGCAAAAGTATCCACCAGAAGATGTTATCTTCAAGATACCTACCCAAAGTTTATCCTACATTTTTTGAAACTCTTGCTTCCAAAGCTATTGCAGGTATGCCTGCAGCACCCAGGGTCACCAGGAATGGTGGCTTTGCAGTGGTGGCAGTGATTGCACGCCAGGGCCAGGCTCACTTACCCATCCAGCTCAGCTGTCTCGATGTATGTCAGGCTGTGTGGCTCACTGCTCGACAGCAACAGGAGATCGGCCTGAGCACAGACAGACAGACAGACAGACAGATTTGGCATGAATTCACACAGTCAGCAGGCACTGCAGAGCAGTGCTGTTTGTCATTACTGCCACATCATCACCATGACTGATTTTCTCATGAGTGCTAAGGGTGGCAGAGATTAACTGTGATCAGGATAGAGAGAAACAGTACTCACTGTCACAAAGTTGTTGTTTTCTAGTTTTATTATATCCCCCACTTGGACATTCATCCATTTTTGCTCCTTTAACCTGCAAGAAAACTTCTAGTAAGTAAGCACATACAGCAAATGCTGCTTGGGAAAGTGGGAAACTTGGCTCTGCTCCTGAAGCCAGACTGTAGGTGCCATCAGGACTTGGGAGCAGGGCCTGCCATGATGTGTCCTGATCCCTACTAAGCTGGAGGACCACCACAGTACAAAACAAAATGTAGCAAAAAGCAGTAAAAATCAGTAAAAAGCACTGGTTGGGCTGACTCATGCTGGGTTGAGACCAAACCCCACAACAGCAGCGCAGTCCATGTGCACTATCCTTACCCTTGACCTTGTCTCTGGACTGACTACTCCCTTCCTTCCTTCTCTTAAAGGGCCACACTGTCTCAAAAAACCCTCTCTGCTTTGTGTAAGGACTTCAGTGGGGAAAACTGCAGATTGTGTTAGGTTTTCCAAGTGGTATTAAGGGCAAGAGTAACCAGCTGTCAGGAAGGTCAGTGCAGGTGCTTTGGCTGTGCACTTGCCTGTCTGAGCCATGTCTGCAGTGGTCTTCACAGCCCTAAGCCAGATGTGCACGCAGGCAGCCAGCTAAACTGCAAGCACCAACACAGCCAAGTCATGACAGCTGTGTATGCAAATTCTAGCGGTGAGAAATATCAGTCTCAAAACAGTACTGGGGACTCAAGCTTGAACTCAGTTCAATCTTGCTTATTCAATGTTGGTCAGAGTTGGGCAGGATCTGTGGTTTCCACCTTTTGAAAAAGGCAAAATATAAAATTTCTGCGTCAAAATGTGTTTCCTAGACACAGTAACTAATACACAGTAAACTAAGAAACTGGTTTACTTAGCAGAGAGCACAAAAAACTACGCCCCTACTCTTCAGTTTCCATTCATATTTTTAACTGTTTGATCATCTGTTGGAGTTTACACAACATACTGCTATCTATAGTGTGGAAAAAAGTCACAAAAGACTTCACAGCTGTCTACGGCTGTGTCCTACGCATAGTTGGACTCCATGGAGCTGCAAGTAAACAGCACATCTGTCTGCCATGAAAGCCAAAGACTCTGCTATTTTTTCTGCAGGAAAGAACAGTGCTGGCAGTACAATGTCCGAAGCACGCAGATGAAATGTTTTGGGTACATCTAAGCCAGAAATGCTACACACACTCAAAGTATGATGAAGTGTATGAGGGAACTATTCCAGCTTCTTAATTTGAAATAACTTGTTGATAATGCCTAGTTCTGCTTAATGCAAAACAAATGCTATGAGCATAAATGGACACAGAACTTTGCTTGTTACTTCTAAGGTAAGGAGTAAAATAATACAAGACTCTGAAATTCTCACTTAAACATAAATATCCAGGAACAGAAAAAGTGTTTAGTTTGTGTCAGCACAAGGTCACAGCCATAATGCCTGCATGGATTCTAGTACTGTGTCTAGGGTTCATTAATCAGACACATAGCCCAAAACTGCATGATGAACTAGTGGTGTGAAACACAATTCAATTTTAAATTGTTTAGTGATCCTTGAGAATCCCACATACACACACACACACACAAAATCAAAAATATTACTAATAACATGCATTTCCCTTGTACATACATTCTGATGTAATTTCAGAATTACATCAAAAAGGACTTACATGCCATTGATGAGGACCTGGACTGGGCGGTTGTTGACGTGTTTGTCGCTTTTGTGTCGATTCTGAAAATTGGATCAGAAGGTTAAAAGGCATTTTTAGGAAACCAAACACACAGGAGCCACAGGCAGTTCATTAACACTTCAGGTTTCCACCCAGCTGGTTGAATAGGTCAGGCAGATTAGGGTCACAGCTGAGTCAGTGTTCAGCACATTTTTACAGCAGTAGCACAGGGCATAACCAGATTGCAAAGGGCAACAGGCAACACCAGGCTTGCTCTTGGAGAGAAGAAAGAGGGTAGAGCCTTAGACATCACTTTAGCACAGCCCTGACTCAGCTGGCATTTCTCCTACCCACCTCAGTTTGTAAACACTAGAGAAATTCATTCCTCTTCTGTCATATGGAAAGTGGCCACTGAAGCTCTGGCATTGCTCCACTGAACACCAAAATCATTTCAATAATGAGAGAAAATCAGATGCTAAATTCAGCTCTAATATCACTCCGTGAAGTCAACTGGACTTTTGACCATTAGCTCTGATGGCAGCAGACTTTGGCAAAAACTGGGCAAGTTTGAAAAATCACAGGTGGGTTGAGCACTTGATTCCCACCAAATGTTTTCCTCCACCTACATTGTGCTAGATGACAAAGTTGTCCAAAATGCAAGCCTAAGAAAAGATTTCTGTGCCTGTGTCCAGACGTATCTATTAGTCACCACATTTTCAGACATGATGAGTAGTTTCAGAGAAAGTCAATGGAGCTGCTGGGCTGCTCAGCAATTTGGAAATTCTAGCTCCTTTTAAAGTAACAAACCATATATTTTGGCGACTTAATCTCAGACCCCACCTTGGCCACAGACCAGCTCTCTGAATGCCTGCCACTGGCTGTGTTTAAGCGGTTTATTTCAGTTACTGTGCTGAAGAATCACAGGCCAACTCCAAAGTACAGGTCAGAAATACAGATCTTACAAAATCATCAATGGCATCCTTGACTCCTGATACAGCCAGCACCAGCACCAAGGGCACCACTGTTGTAAACCAGGCCAGCGAGGAAATCTGAGGAATCAACTGTAGGAAGAAAAGATCTGAGTTAAGACATTTCATGCCAGTTCAGAAAACCACTTCCTAATCAAGCTGCAGACAACATTTTTCTATGATACCTGAATACAGATTAAAGACAGAAATGTATCCCTGATATGTGACACCCCGCCCCCCCAAAGGTGGGAGATCGAGGGAACCCACATTTTCCTTACAAAACAAGCTATAATTTAAGGTGAAAAATGGAACTGTCAGGAAGTCTAGTGGATTGCTCTTTCTTGTTGTTTGCAGAATTAGGATTGCAAAGTCCCCAGTGGATTTCTTTGGAAGTACTGACATGTGCAAGCCTGCTGTGGGGGACTCAGAGCTATCTGAGCAAAACCAGCTGTGAAGAGCCATCAAAAGCTTCTGCTCTTTGTTTCAGTAACTTTTCACATTTTGCTGAAGTAAATTTCACATCAATGGACAATGCACATCTCTTGCCAGGGCTGACCTTGCTCTCCCAAGAACAACACAGCCATTTTTGTTTCCTACATCTTTAATAGTGAGAGGATCAAAGAGCTGAAGGTGATTCTGTCATGCCATCAGTGATGCAGAGGGAGATGTCCTACCCCCACACAACTCTCCCCTTCCTCTAGAAGCACTAGGGATGGCAGCAATGTGAAACCAGCATTACTGTGTCCATCAGTTTGGATCTGGGAAGTGTCATGTCTGTGTGCGTTGTGAAGTTGACATTTATGCACTGTCACAGCCCAGATCCTACAGGCACCATAGCCCTGCTCAGCTGTAGAGGCTGCAACTGCTGCCTTCTCAGCTACCTTGGACATGTGCCACTGATCTGTGACAGAGGAGTGGGAGACAGAGTCCCCACAGCCTGCCCATCACATCCACTCCTAATGCAGGAATAGTCCCATAGGGATGGAGTGAGGGAAAAAAATTAAATGGAGGAATATGTAATGCCTGCCCTCTTTAGGCTACCTCGATGTAAAGAAAAAGCTGTGTGCTTTTTATATATAGTCAACCCTAGATGGCCCAGCAAAACACACAGTGGAATAATTAAAGGGAAGTACTTTGAAATACTGTGAATTTGACAGACAAACAGCTAGAGTGCAGTAAAACAACGCAAGAACTGTGCTCTCAGCTTAGCTGAAAAGGCACCTTCACCGGTTTCTTGAGAAGTATACATGCACTGAAATCTCAAAAATTCATTCCCTGTAAATAAGCAAAAAAGATCATACGTGGTTTGCTGTAGGCTTAACCCCATTTCACCTATGCTTTTTCGAGCTGAAATTGTAAAAAAAGCATTTCGAATGGGTTATTTTGCAAATTTGTGTGCAGCGAAATGGTCAACTTTAAAACATAATGCTTGAAACACAATCAAAATTATACCCTTCTTTTGATAGTGCGTATTCTGATATGATTCAACAATGGCAGAGTACACAGCAAGGTGCAAAGGGGCAGAAATCCTGATATCAATTTATCCGGTGCGTTCAGCTCTCAGGGGATCATTAGCAACAGTGATGAGCAAAGTGCAACTCAATGCCATTATAATCCACAGGGTTCAACAGTGCTGCCAGTGGCTGACACACTCCATACTGGACAACTTCCCCACCCTGGAGAAGGGAGCAGCAATATCCAGCTTTATGCAAACCAGCCACAACCTTGAGCCTTCCTGGTGTTAACTCCTTCCTTCCCAGGGAAACACCACAGGTTACAAATGTGTCCTTCTTGCCGCTTCCTTTGCGACTGCCTGTGGAATTTGCCTTAAAATCCCTGGGTAACAGACAACTTGGCTTTACACTACGGGATGAACAAGTAATGCAAATCTGAGGACAGCCAGGAGCACTCAGATGTAGACACAAACGGATAGTAGGGCAGGGCATGAAAAAGTTGCACAATTTATTGAAAACTAAATAACTTTTTTTTCTTCGTTTAGTTCAAACCCTCATATCCAAAGGTAAGAGAGAAAATTGCTTTTTTCTGCCCTACTTTCTACGTACTGTAAGGTTTTACTAAGATGCTAATTCACAACAGGAATATAGCTTGCACTTCATTACACCTATCAAACATAGACTGGCTTTGATAACAGAGAACACAATCTGCTGGAAACAGCACAGTGATTTCATACCTGCAAAATCAGCAAGAAAAGAAAGTAAGCATTGGCTATTCGCTGAAACTGTTCAAACAGGTTGAGAGGCAGGAAAGTGAAGAAATTGTATTTCGATGTTTTAATTGAATTGTTCTGTAGGGAAAAAAATGAAAATAAGTAGGATTGGTAAAACAGGAAACAAAATTACAGCACAACACATTTCAACTGTGTCTTACTTGCTTATATTTAGCAATAGCATTGTTTCCAACAGCAGCTCAAAAAGTGTTTCCTTTTCCCCCACACAATCATGCCAAGCCTGGATAAACAGAGAACTCCTCTTGGAATGGGTGAAAACATGATGTTTAGCTTATACCAGTGCTGCTGCAGGTAGTTGCTCACAACATCTTCTCTTTATTAAAAGTCTTATTACTTACACAGTGCATAAAGAAAATTGAGAACTGTAACCAGAAGACAACAATTTTGCTGTAAGCATCTACAAAGCAGGGTTGGAAAACACATGCCAGGTCAACCATCTGCAGCTTGTCTGATGCTCTGAAGTACCCATCAGCTGCACAACCCTACAGCAGCTCTATGTTCTCCCAGGAGCAGGATATGACATTATTATTATAATTTCCAGCTGATTCAGCAAACCTTCAGCTCAGCAGCTTCAAGGGGCGGCTTGTTTCTATTCCACAAAGATCACTTGGATGCAGTGTTGTGCAAACAGCCACTAATACGAGAACTCACCATTTCAGTAAGTGAGCTGCAGCTCTGTTCCCTATTTCCAGTTTCCTTTTCTAATTGTGGATGGCCCCTCCAGCCACAAGAAGTGGCTGCTCCCCTGTCTGTCTTTTGCAAACCACAGAAAGACCTAAGCTTGATATTGCAGAACTGGGTATTTTCTTCCCCAAAGATCACAGCAGTCTGGTCCAATACTTGCCACCAGCCAGACAGGCTCAATCCATCTTACTGATCCACCAGCTGGGGCTTCAGTTTTCAGGTGTGCTAGACCATGTTTTCATACGAAGTTTAACAGGCCCTGGTCCATGTTTAGTCCTGGAAGGATGAATGCCACCTGTTGTGAGAACATCTTAAATTTTTCCTCCTAGAAGGTCTCCAGACAATGCCCATTAACCCCCTTCCAGGAAACCTAAGGTGTGACAGCACAAGGAGGCAGATATGAAGCATACCTGAATTCCATAATAAACATGCTGGTTCAACAGCAGAGAAAATGGTGATAGCAGTATTTGTAATAGCCTTTAGATATTGCTAAACTGGTGGGAGGACAGGAGCTACTAAGTATGAATCACAGCCCACTTCTTATCCATGCATTAATCCAGGATCTCGACATCTACACTGACACGCATCAGCATGTTTCCAGCACTAAACCAATTATTTCACGTTACCATTGAAAGGTATGTGTGGGGGAACCTATTCCATTTTAGGCAGTTACTGGATTTCTCAATGTTCAGACACACAGTACAGCATATGTTCTTCAGCATTAAATTCATGTTTTATCCCTTGGACAAGCCAAATGAGTAAATCTCTAAAAGGGAAGAAATGAAAACAGCCTTCATAGAAGAGCTAGCCAAATGTTCCTGTTGATTGCACTCCAGCAAGGAAAGATATTTATCAGTGATCATCATATAAACAATATTGCCTGACTCCGGGCATCATGTAGCTACCTGCAAGTGTGGTTAACTCTGTCTATGCCATGACACATAGTTAAATTTGGTTTATTTCAAAATCCTTAACTGTGGGGTATGCATTGAGGACAGGCTCCATGGACACTGCTGAAACAGAAGCAATGCAATAGCAGCATCCTCTGCAAACCCAGCACACTGGGAACTAAATTGCTTGGCAAGACTGTGTCCACCAAGCACAGAGTCTAGCATATTTTTTAATAAAAACTGGATCTAAGTATCTAAATCTGCCCACTATTCTGAGGGAAAGTATCACGGCCACTTACTTAAAGAAAAAAGAAAAGACTGTTGCTGCAGGAAAAAGTAAATGCAGAGGACTTGACCTTTGTGCATCAACAGATTACAGAGGGTCACAATATAACATGGGAAAAACTACTCAGTAAACACTCAGATAAAGTTTATAGATCTTTGCCTGCAAAAATCTCAGAGGGGAATAAGAAAAGAATGGGAGTGGTTTATTTCAATTCCTGCCTTCTATTTCTGTCCTTTAATTACGTCAGGAAAATCATTGAATGAACCACAGCCATTCATTTTATTTCCTATTGCCATTAGGCATGGTAAAAACTCCAGACATAACAGCTTCCAAATGCTTAACTGCAGGAATCTAGACATCCAATGTTTTTTCTCCATAGTTGTTCAGGATCATGATATTGTTGGGCACTTACTGTCTTTTGGGACACCAGGGCACTTTAGACCTGAGGCCAAGGACAGGGAGTATTGTCATGGATCTTCTCATTACTCTAGAATCTATAATTAAAATTAATCACCAGGAAAAAAAGAACTTGTAATTATAATAAATATTTCTAATTCAACACATAGCTTGTTCACGGACCTCAGGGGCTGAAAGAATATCAATAGCAAATTATAATGACAAACTAGAGAAAACTTCAGCCTTTCCAAATCAAAGCTCTGCATTCCCACATCACAGATATAGCTGAAGCACTATGCAAGGTATCATATAATCATAGAAACATAGAATGGGTTGGGTTGGAAGGGACCTTAAAGCTCATCTTGTTCCAACTCCCACATCATGGGTAGGGACACGTTCCACTAGACCAGGCTGCTCAAGGCCCCTTCCAGCCTGGCCTTGAGCACTTCAAGGCATGGGGCATCCACAGCTCCTCTGGACAACCTGTGCCAGGGCCTCACCACCCTCACAGTAAAGAATTTCTTCCTAATATCTAATCTAAACCCACTCTCAGTTTGAAGCCATTCTTTGTCCTGTCACTACATGGCCCTTTAAAAAGTCCCTCTCCATCATTGTTATGGGCTCCCTTCATGTACTGGAAGGCCACAGTTAGGTCACCCTGAAGCCTGCTCTTCTCCAGGCTGAACAATCCCAGTTCTCTCAGGTATCGCTTATGTTTTCAGACGATACTACAGGGCTGTGTGCTTTGACAGCTCGGGCTCTTGGCCAGCTACAGGGAAATCTCAGCTGGCCTCTGCTATTGATCTTACCCTATTCTGTGATGCTTAACATCATCAAACCCTGTCACTCTTCAGAGCTGGACCAGAACTCAACTCTGGGGTGGGAGGGGTGCTATGGGAGCCTGCAGCAGAGCAGTGTGTTAAATAGCCCACATACAGCCATCATTTCACAAGCAATGCCTCTAACACATCATCTGCCTCACTGTCCCCATGCCCCGCCTTCAGTGAGGGACACTCACATAGAGGAAAAGTCATGGAGAGGAATAATCTTTGTAACAGCAACTAGGTATTGAGAGGCCTTACTGAAACTTCTGGTTTCCCTATAGATTCATAAAAACCAGCGTCTGGGAAGAGCAGTTCTATGGGCTAAGCACAGAGATGGGGAGTTTTAAACTTACTCCCAGATCTGCCACAGACTTCTGGTTGTCCAAGGGCAGTCCCTGCATGCACCTGTGTCCTAAATGAGCAGGTCTGAGCGTGGTTACCCACAGACAGCCTGAAGATCTCCAGATGCGAAGCTTGACACCAGAGCTATGTTGTCTGTGGGTGAGGGATTATTCTCATCTGCTCTTTTCAGGGGCTAGATTCACACCTCCTGGAGGTGTGACTCCACCAAAATGCTGTCCCTAAGAATAGTGCTCATCTCTCCACAGTTACACAAGTCCAGATCTGGCGGATGAGCTGTTACTTTGGGGGTGTTTTCAGAAGCCTGCCTGTGACGTCCAACAGCAAGCAAAACTCAGCAGATGGCTCCTACCTTAGTTCGCTGAGCAAACAAATCATCTCCTTGCCATAAAAGTCACTGGAAATAAGAGACACTGATGCTTTTGGCTAGATTACAGGGGCTAAAGGGTACAGCAAGGTACTGACCCTCTGACTTTATACCCCTGGCTCAGTGACATAATAGTTTACAGCAGCTGGACAATCTAACCCTAAGCAAATTTTAGCAAGACTTTGGTGACCTCAAAGGGAGGTGTTATGCCACAACACTTGGCAATTTCCCTGGTACCTGTATAGCACACGGTACAGACCGATGGAACAGCTGAGAAGCAGAAATGTCTTTCCCAGGTGTTTTGATAAAGCTTCGCCAAGGAGGTGGCAGAAGTGGAATTCCATGGCACTCTGTTTAACTGCAGCAGTGCCATTGGAAAGCACACAGCAGCCATAAGCAGAATGTGACCACAGGGTTGTGAATGTGCTCATGAAGATTTTTAATAAACTCATGTAACAGCGCATATGGTGCCACCGAGGCTTTGTTTTTGCAGGGAGTACGGAACAGTCAGATCAGATCAGTTTTAAGCCTCCCAAGTTCACTGACTTATTCCTGATGGCGGGCAGCAGCCCCAGCTCCACAGAAGACTGACAAAGGCCAAAAGGATGTGATGGCGTTAATCTGGTCCCTGTAAAGGTCCCTGTAAAAAAGTAAACTCCCAGGAGTAAAAGACTTGCCAAACACCAGAAATAAAAATGTCAGTTTCCAAAGCACAGTTCTCTTTTCTTCCCTTTTTTTTTTCCCCCATTTTTTTTCCTTTAAACAGGAAAAGGACAAGAATGTCTTACATATGTAACCTTTGACCCTCTTTTGACAGCACTAATGAACTGAGTTCCAGGATCTCATCACATGTTGGGTATTCCAGGAAAATCTCTAGGAAAGTGTGGTAACTGGTTGTGTTTTCCTATGTTGTTCCTTCTCTCTGGTGTCACCCCATTACTGAGCAGCTAATCATCACTGTGGTGAGTGTTGTCCTCATGGTGGTGCAAAGGACACGGGGTGGCATGGCTGGACAACCTCATGCCATTGCTCACAGACAGGCCAAGCACAGCACCTAACATCTTGTCTCTTAGTCATCCCCTTCGACAACACCGTGCTCTCCTCTGGCTTGGCTCAGAACCTGAAGCTGCTGCCTGGCAGGAAAGAGGAGAGAAGAGGAGGGCAGAGCACTGCTGAGTGGTGCAAAGGAGGCAAAGTCCAAACCACTGTGCTATGTTCATTGTGGTCTCACACAACAAGACTCCCAAGCAGTAGGAGTTTTCTCTCCATGAGACTTAATCTGATGAAGACTGGAGGACTTGATCCGAAGGAGTCTATGGACTTCACTGAAGATCATACCTGGCACAGCTCAATCTTTATGTGCTTCTCAGGGCCCTAATATGCCTTGAGGGCCTTGACCTCACCTGGTGTCTCCATCCACAACCCCTGTCCAGAGCTCAGGAGTTCACTTAAGTTCAGCCATGAGCCTTCTATCCTCACCTGAGCTATGCTGGAGTCCCCATCGCCAGACTGTCATCTGTCCTAGTTTCCCAGATATACCATCTGCTATCCAGCTCTACTTTCTTGATGGACCTTGGACCTCTGCTGTAGATTTGTCTTCAGCCCTGTCTCTCGCCACTCCTGCCTGGGCTCCCTAAGAGGGCCCTGAACCTGGTTCATCACCTCACCTTGTCCGGAATGGTCAGGAGGGACCCCATCACCAGCATCCTGCCCTGTCCCTGCCAGCCAGATGCTGCAGGACTGCACCCTGGTCAGTGAGAGCTCTGCCTGAGCTGGGATCACCTCCACTTCCAGCTTGCCCCATCTCGTGGTACAGCCCCACTCTGGCTGCTCCCTGACAGTGCCTCAACTGTTCTTTGAATTAATCCAACTCACACCTTCCTAAGTGCAGAAGGAGCAGTGCAGGTTGCTGCTGTAGCTATTCCTTCAGGGACTACTGAGACCACTTTTTACTTGATCAGAGACACACTCCCTTCAACCTTGAGTGTGAGGGTCACTGGGAAACATCTGCAGGTTGAGACAGGAAGAGGGGACAGCTGGTGCCACAACCCTGACCATGCTGATAAGGTCCTTGAGGATCACCCACCAGGCATCCTGAGATCAAAGCATACAAGCAGGGGAGGTAGAGCAGAGTCTGTGCCCACTACCAGAGCTCCCTGCTCTCCAATTAAATTTCAAAGAGATTAAGAATCCAGCTGCTGATCCAGCCCAGGGCAATGTGTATTGGCTATAGGAAGCTGTATACATCCCTCCTATTCCACTAGAGACTTCATCAGGTGACCCGAGTCCAAGCAGCCCCCTTGCTGCTGGTCCTGATGAAAGAATTCTGGTTTGACCCTGCGTCCTGATCCAAGATGAAATTTGTCATTGACTCATAGGCCTTGCATTTCCTCTCCTATTGTCTGAAAGCCAATTTCAAAGTTGTTTTTGCAGCCCTTCATGACGTCCCAGTGCAGCTGTGCTAAATTCCAATGTGAAAGCAAAGAAATAAAAAAGCAACTAGGATCAGAGCAAACATTAAAAGCCTTCAGAAGAGATTTTCCTCTCCAGAGTGTTGATGGAGAGCCCATCGTGGTGGACCCACAGAGGCTGCCCCCTCTGTAGCTGTGCTGGGGAGAGTGCAGGCAGATTAAATTGATTAAAAGTCCTTAAATCTTGCTATACATCTGCCACCCTGCATTCCACTTTATTTCAGTCTTCACACAGACAAACCTCTTTCTGAATTCAGGAAGGATCTTTCTGTCTGTATTGTGAATAAACACAGGACTAGGACTTGACTTTTCATTTTTACTGACCTATATTGAGTCTTTTCTGTGCTGCTCTAAGTGCCTTTTCATGCCACTCATTCACACTTGGTTTCTGAGTCATTCCTAACTAATTTTGTGAGGTGGTGGGTAGTGTACATACCTTCACACTCAGCCCTTCCAGTTAACTGCACAGCACTTTGTATTAAAGTCTGTTTTATTTTTTGATATTTTGATTTTTTGGTATTTTGATATTTTTTGATATTTGATTTTTTGATCAGCTAATGAGGCCTCATGGCTGGAGAAGCGTGGCAGGCAGGGTCACATTGCAGTTCAGCATCTCCTGTATTTTCTGATGAGCTCTGGGAGAGAATTTGCCCTCTGAAGTCGGCTGCAAGTTGTAGTGTGATGGATGTGGACATGCCCTTGCACGCACTGGCAGACATGGCTTTCCATGGTGCAGCACCAGGTTCCTGCAAAGCTGGTTTGAGCGTTATTCGGGAGTCTTGCTTCATACCAGGATGGCCACCTTTCAGCAGCTGCCAGAGCTGATGTCAGACTGCACACACAATGGAGTTTTCAAGTCTTTATCAGTTCGTCTCTTCTCCCTTCACAGATATCCTGTAGACTTTGCACCAGGAAGGGACAAAGTCCCACCAGCCAGGAATAGGGATATTCAGGGACAACACACCCACCTCTGGCTGTACTTTCCCACTTCCCTGTTCTCACTGTGATAAAGGAGGACAAAGCACTGTGTACCTTTGATCTGTGCCTACATAATAGAAATTCTCCCTTTAGTGAAAGGCTCAAACCTTCACACCAGCTGGGACATAAAGACTGGCTGCAGCAGTAAGTCAATACACACCACCTCAGTTTGCATTTCCCTTTCTTTTTCCTTACTGGCCTTTCTCAGCAACTGCCTCACCCTAAAGAAACATTTACCGCCTCACCTAGCTTTGTTACAAGAACCTGTTCTATAGGTTTTATGGCTAATGTGGCCTTGAGTTACCAAGAAATCTGAACCTCATTCCTGTGACTTTCACTGTCTAAAATATTTTTAAAGCTTTGTTACATTGCTGGGTTTCCTTTGGATTTTAGTGGTCCTTTCCCCCTGAACCACACGGTAGTGCTTAGCAGTGCAACCCCCACCATGGTAAGAGAAATCTGAATGTGAGGAAGGTGCCCAAATTTAACTCTTGCCTGGATGAGCTAACTTTCAGAAGCATCATGGATATGTTATGGGAGGATGCCAGGAGACTATCTCCTTTTTTGTCACTTCCACATTCATCAGCAATCTACAGCATGGAATCTGAAATAATTTATGAGCAAGGTTAGTTCTCTTCATACACTGTAGTAACGTGGAGTTAATGAATTGAGCTTTTGCAAGCACTTATTGGAAATAAGCAGCCCAGGACATGATGTGCAGCCCTGTACAGTTAGGGCAGTGCTTGCATCACCACCTAAAGTCTATTAGTACCTCACCATCCACTCACCACTTTAAGGCTTGGCTCTTTTGGGGCAGTTTTCTGGATTTCCTAAGCCTCAGTCTACACTGGACTCCAGAAATCATGAGCCATAGCTGACTAAAATGAGGGGCATGATTACTGAAACTCACTGCCAAGTTTTAACACATTATACTGAGCTGGCTTTTTGGCTGCCTTCACTTTATCACCTAATCATAGATTTATGGAAATTCTGAAGTGTTCTCAAAGTTGTCTACTTAACTGTGGCTATTTGCAAATCCTGGGGCACAATCAAGCAATCAGCTGGGAAGCAGTGTCATGCAAAGTCAGTTTTCTGAATGGCTTTCCACAGAAATAGGCGCAGAACCAGAAGAGTTGCTTGTTCCCTCTACCCTGACGTAATTGCCCATCTCCCTCCTACTTTCTTGTCCCACTACTGCACAGAGCAATCATTCAGTAGAAGATGACAAAACCATATGCAGTGGCAATACCCACCCCAGCACGCTACTGACAGGTTGTGTGCAAATCAAGCGCACTTCCCCAGTTTCAAATCACCAGTCTTGATAAAACATTCACGCCGCATGGTACTTCACATATATTAGCTTCCATGCATTTCATATTCAGGACACATGCAGCAGCTCTGGACCCTGGGACTCTCTAACCCGTGTTGTGCAGTTTGTGGATGAAAAGTGACCACTGAAAACCACCATACTGCCATTAGTCAAACCTGTTGGCAAGTCAGACTGCCACCATCACAAAATATTAGTGTGTTCTAAAATGCTGAGTTTTTTCAGATCTTGCCAAGAAAATACTTGTGATGTTCCTAAACCAAAACATGATTCAAAGGAGCTCCCAAGTAACTGAATGATTAATTTCACCACTGGAATTCAGAGGACAAAAATTCACAAAATTCACTTCAGTATTAATTGGCAGCTGCAAACACTTTGAAAGAAGGCAGCTTCAGGATGGCCTCACAGGAGGGATAACCCTGGAGGCAGGCAGGACAGTTCTAGTGGCTGAGCTGACCTTCCTCTGCACACAGCATCAAAAACTGGTCACAAGGTTCAGAAATCAAGTTGCCCAAGGGGCTCCCTAGCAAATTAGCCTGGCCGACCTGGGACAACCTGGGACACAGCCAGCCCATGTCAAGGTGCTCTTCGGAATCACAGATTTCAAGGCACAATGTGAACTTAAGTAGGCTGTTAGGAATCTGGCAGAAAAGCTGGCAGAAAGCCACAAGGGCCAGATTCAGAACCTTCCTGACAGAGATGATTTCACTGCAAAAGCTGAGGAACTGACACATTTCCTTTCATATTTTACTTTAAATGAAGACAAATTTCCACAGAAAACTCCCCCCAGGTTCCATTATTGAAAGGCCTTGGAGCCTGATCCTGCAAACGCTTTGACTCACAAATTATTTTCTGGAAGTGAGAGAAGTCACTGTGTCATGCTTTTCCAGAATCGTATCTCCTACAACTGCCCATTTTTCAGGCTGACTCAGCTGCAGTCCACCTCTGATAGTTCATCTGGCATGTGTTTGCCCGGTTTGCAGAGCCATAGCTGGCATGCAGTTCTGTTCACCCCTTTGAAACAACACTTGGGACATGAAGCAGATGCAGCTACATCTGCGACTACATCTGCATGAAACAACATACGCTGGTTACTTACTGCATATTCAAACTGCAGATTGAAATCACGGTTGTTTGCTTGAAGTTGTCTCTCTTCCTCTGCAAAGAAAAGGAAACACATCAGTCACGCTTGAGGGTAAAGCAGAGTCAGTACAGATGTGAATGAAGCATCAGAAAGGGTAAGCGGAGCTGCTGGGAGGGAGTGACACAGTGAACTGGAGCCCTGTGCCAACAGCCCTGTGTCAGGGACCTGAAGCGGCTGGTGACACTGATGGAGCAGCACTGTGGACGGGTACCATGGCACTCTTAACACCATAAAAGCAGTCTCCTCTACCCACAACTCACTGCAAGGCCAGTGCTGGGTCTACGGGTTGTTCACCTTCTGGGTAGGAGTTCCCACTTAACTCGTGGTGCTCGCTCTTCCTGCCCTGCTCCATCTCTTTCTTCCCCCTGAAGTCTCTGGAGCTGTTGCCATCAGCCTACCGTTGGTGCCTTTCTTCCAGTGCATTTCTGAGCATCATCCCACCAATGGGACACCATCACCACAGCTATCATGAAATCAAACATCACTGGAAGGATATCAAATGGTCATCAAATCTGTCCTTTACCTCAAGGCAGGGTCTTGCCTCTCTACCCCCAAAATGACATAGAAAGCTCCAGCGATGCCTGTTCTTCAACTGCCTATTCCAGGACTGAAATTTCCTTTCCCTAGGACAGTTTTCCTCTGCATTATCGAATATAAAACTCATTACTTCAATTTCAAGAAGTTTTGTCTTTTCCTGGGAGGGTCAAAGGTGGTATTCTGCTTCCCCTAAGTTCCTTGTGCTACTTGTCAAGGACGCAAAGTACAGACAGTTGAGGGAAGGGATTGTTCCTCTCTGCTCAGCACTGGTGCAGCCTCACCTTGAGTCCTGTGTGCAGTTCTGGGCACCACAGCATACATAAGGTATAAAAGCTATTAGAAAGAGACCAGAGGACAGTCATGTGGATGGTGAAAGGACCACAGGGGAAGCCATATGGGGAACAGCTGAGGTCACTTGGTCTGTTCAGCCTGGAGAGGAGGAGACTGAGAGGACACCTCATCACAGTCTACAGCTTCCTCAGGAGGGGAAGAGGAGCAGCAGGCACTGATCTCCTCTCTGTGGTGACCAGTGACAGGACCCAAGGGAATGGCCTGAAGTTGTGTCAGGGGAGGTTTAAGTTGGATATCAGGAAAACATTTTTCAGCCAGACAGTTGTTGGGCACTGCAACGGCTCCCCGGGGAAGTGGTCACAGCACCAAGCCTGCCAGAGTCCAAGGAGTGTTTGGACCTCATGTTCTCAGGCACGAGGTGTGGCTCTTGGGGCTGCTCTGTGCAGGGATTCTACGACTCTGTGATTCCAAGTTCACAACATACTGTTTTGCCTTACGCTAGTCTCCCCAAGGGTAAGCGGCTCCCGTTTCTTCAGCCACTTCTTATGCATTAATCCATCAGTAGCAGCATCAATCTTGCTGCTCTCCAGTGGGCTTCCCAGCTAGTTCACCCCATTCTGGATGAATGCCCAAAATAGACCATGGTTTGCAGCTGAGGCCTTACCAAAGCTGACAGAGCACAAGGGACAAGCAACTCTCCTTGCAGACAATGCATATTATGCATAAGAATTCACCCAGGAGTAATTTAAATATCCTTATGCACCACCAGCACACAGAGGATGGCTTCCCAGAATATCATCCATTTCGGCAGATCCTTTCTGGCAGAGCCAGATGCCTCATCAGGCAATGCAAATCTTTCATTTGTCCTTGCTGAACTGCATCCAAATTCTTTCAGACTATTTCTCCAACTAGTCGATTCTAATCCTATCTTTCAGTGCGCTTGTAGCTCCTGCCAGTGTGGTGCCATTCACAGATGTACTAAGTGTGTTCTTTATTCTGTCAGCCAAGATGTAGAAGTAAATATTGAATACGAGACTCAGGATGGGATATATCCCTGATGGATCTTTCAAGTTTCTTAATCAGTCATCAATATCTATTGTTAACATCTTTTTTTTTCTGAAAAATCTGACACTCACTCTATTGTGATTTTATCTCAAGCATGTATCTCCTGTTTACTTGTAAAAATGCCACAAGTGACAGTCAAGATACATTGCAGCTATGTGAGGCTTTTTCAATAGCCCTTCAGCTACCACTAAAATAGAATTAATTTTGGTTTGATGCAGTTTTTCAGGACTGCTGACTGTTAATCATCTCTTCCCCACACACACACTCCCAGTTACTTTGAAGTGGTTTGCTGTATTGTTTTAACCTTTACTCAAGTAAAGCCAATACATCTACAATTGCTCAGCTTTTCTTTTTCCCCTGTTTCAAGATAGATTATGTGCTTGCTCTCTTCCCAGTCTTCTGAACTTCGTCTGCCTGTGAGCCAGACTTTCAAAGGCACCACTGCTCCAGGGCATGCTTTACCTTACCCAGTCAACCCATTCTCTCTCTATTCCAGCCCAAAACCTACCCCTTTCTCCTCTGCTTCTGGCAAGTATTATGTTAGATGTCTAGAGAAGAAAAAAAAAATCAACAAAACAACAAAAAAACCCACAACAAAACTCCTCTTATTTCTTAGCTTTATTTGCTAGGCCTTTTCCACTGAGCCTCCCCAAAGACCCCAACTCTTCCAGAACAACTTTTATTGCCCTTTATGTCCTTGATAGCCTTTTCTCACTTTGAGCCTTTGCCACACTGTTTGTGCTGGATAAAACAGTTCTGCACCTTCTGCAGGCATCCTTCCTTTGTCTGAAGCAAATGGGGAGCTTCTGATTTCACCATCCCACTCACCTTTCTGAGCCTTTCTCTGAAAGGTGATAACTTATACATGTGCCCTTAATATCAATTAATAATATATGTCCCCTTAATATCAATTATTTAAAGAAATGACAGCTCTGCCTAATTCTCCCTCCACCCCAGGATTCCTTCCCATGAGATCTCAGTTATTAGTTCTTCATATTTACTGAAGGTTTCCTTCTTGAAGTTAATGTTAAACAATTTGATGCTGTCATTTTTTCCTAAGTATCATCCCATCATTTCATAACTATTCCTGTTTACACTCCTTCTAGCTTTCAGAGGACCAGCCAGCTCCTCCCATTCCCTTCCTTTTTGGAGGGAATCACTTCTGAAACAACCTCCTCTCCTCTCCTCTCCAAAAAGTTATCCACCTCCGCACCAAAACTCTGTGCCAGCTGAGTAGCTCCTGGTCGTCTACACTTATCTCCAACTCTGCCTCTGCATAGCTAGAATTCTTCATTTACCACCATGTCCTGCCTCTCAGAAAACTATATTTTCTTTTTTTTTCTCTCACAAAAGACTGCTCTTCTTGGTTTGCTATGCCTGTGTTCTTCACCTTGTAGCATTACTCAGAGATCTGCGATTTGCTCATCTCTTTCTTCAAGCTGCGTCTCAGACCACGCAGTCATAAAAGGAAAACCTCTGTAACCTTACAGAATTAAGTTTTATTCTTTTCTATTAATATTCCAGCCTCATGAGTTATCACAGCACGTGTCTAATAAATGATGTGTTAAGACATCTAGTTCTTCCTGTTTGTTCACTTTTGCATTAGCAAGCTGCTAAGCTATTCAGTGCACTGAACTGCTAGCCTTCCTCCTTTTCCTCCAATGACCCTGTAAATATACAGCATCCCTAATTTTTAAGCCCTTTTTCAAACCAACATTTTTTGGTCTCTATCTGTAGCCTGTTTTCATCAAGCCCTCTGATCACTAATGTGAAACTATGTTAGCAGGCAAATGTGCTTTCCTCCTTCTTCAGGTACATCTAACAGTATCAGTCATTTTGAAATCAGCTGCCATCTGCCCCAAATGGATGATTCAGATCAACCACAGCGGCTTCATTCAATACCCTCAAAGTGCTTAATCCTTCACTGCTTTCCTCAGACAAATTTTTCTTATCTTCACAATAGGGAGAACAATGTACCAAGAGATCAGAGTCACTTATCTGGTGTCCCAGAGGAAAACAGAAGCAGAGCTCAAGAGGTCCAGACTTGCTGGGCTTCAACTATTGTGTTGTGTGCTCCTTCAGGAATTTTCCTCAGAGCAACCGGGGATCTCACAGCTGATGAAAGATAAAGCTATTTGTTAAAAACAGAACTTCCTAACACTTGCCTGTTTCCTGCCATACAGTAAGTGCCACCCTTATCCCCTCCTCAGGGGCTCCAAGTCTAGTCCTGGAAGAAATGTCACAGAAAAGATAAATGGTGTTAATGTAAATAGGAATAGATGACAAAGCTTGAAAGCCTCTCGCGCTACACGGCAGAGCCTCAGTGTCACACGGGAGCTTCTGAAGTCCGCAGCGGCCTTCTGTTTTGTATGCAGAAACAGAAATCCAAGTGCTGCAGGCAGCAGTTGAACATGCCCTGAGCTCCTTTGCTCCTCCCAGGGCACACTGGGGGAGCAAGAAGCCATCCCTTTTCTCAGGTTGCCCCCAGGGTCTTTGCAGCCAGGGAAGAGACACTTGACACATGGATTTGAACTCGAGTCTCAAGTGCTCTCAGAAAGAAGCTGACACATGTATGTGCCCCAGTGAGGAAAGGAGCCTCTCAGAACAGTGAGAGATGCAGTCTCCAAACGGCTTTTATGTGAGAAACATTAATGGCAGCAAACGGTTTTGGGATGGCACAGGAACATGAGGCAGTGCGACATGAAACAGAAATGAAAATCAAGGCACTGCACTCCCATATGGCACCTAAGCGCAGGTTTTCTGTGATAACTCCTTTCTGAAGGCCCCAGGTAACTGTGAATCTGGTTCAAAACTGATTGGAGCTTTTGGCTTCCATAGCCATCCATCCCTCTCAGAGGCAGTGTCCCTAAAGGCCAAAACATGAAGCTAATTTCTAGTGGCGAGAATTTAATTTTTCCTGCTGGTTAACAGCCAATACCTTTGGCTAAATCAAGAGAAACCACAATAAATTTCACAGGGAGCCTCATCCAACAGCATCAGCAAGGAGAACTTCCTGTCCTCTGGCTACACCAAAGGAGAACCACTGTGACCACATGCACAGGGCAACACAGCCTCAGCGGTTTTTACCAGCTGAAGACAGTGAGGTCCTACTGCTGTGCCTCCTAATCCAGCAGTTCTGAACTATCATAGACCACACGACTCCCATTTGTTTCTGGAATAGTCTGGGCAGAAATGAAGACTCTTGGTTGATCACAATAAACAAAAATTTAAATAAAGTCAAGCATTACACCAGCTTTGCCCGGAAACCATAACTCAGGGGGCTTTTGGCTGTAGATCCAAGCATGTGTGTCTTATCATGCCCTGTTGATTCTGAAAGCAATGAGGAAAAAGAGAGGGGAAAGCTGTACAGATATCAGATGAGAAGTTTTTCATTTCTTGAAACTTTTTAATATATCTCTAAGTCAAATGTTCTGCTTCTGCAAATTGCATTCACTGGAAAGAAGGAATGGTATTTGTGCTCCAAGTTATCATTTCACTGCCACTGAAAACTATTTTAAATTATTCATCAGTGGAAACTCAGCGTACATAAATATGGCTTAGTGCCCAGTTCTTGGTCTAACCACTGAGACCAAGTCACTGGGAAAGTGCCTGTTTTCTCAGGCAGACAGTTTTAGAAGCTAAACCTCAGATAGAATACAGAATAACATCTGTATTTAATAAAATTAAACCCAAGCCAGAAAATCAGCTATAAATGTAACTGGCCAGCGCACCAGCCTTCTTACTTTAGGACTGCTGCATGGAAAACTCCTGTAAAAGGTTAGATTCAAGATCTGGTCAGACAGCCTAGAAATTTGTTTCTGGTTTATGCTAGGGAGCATGTGCCAAGAGAAGTGCTTTCAACGGGGTATTGGAAAAGTTTTGTAGATATTGGGTCTTGCGGCTCCAAGAAATGGGAGGTTAAGATCTGCCTGGTTTTGCCAAGTCCTACACAAACTAGGCACTGATACCTCACGCACGAAATGAACACAGCCCAATTAGGGGAGTGCCTGCGTAACTAACCCTGACAACAGCACAGAGACAGCGTAAACTCTGTAAAAATAATAATCTCTCCTCCACCCTTTAAACAAGTGACCTCAAGAGCAAAAACTCTGCCCTGGACCAGCTACGAAGAGTGGCATCCAGGAGCTAGACTCATCTCCCCAACTTCCCTTACAGAGTAGTTCTTAGCAAAGCTATTATCCTTACCAAGTTGTGAAAGCTGTAACAGATTGTTCTGGTTCCAAGGGAACTGACCCTATTGGGACTGTAATTCAGGTCTCCCCTGCAACAGGCTATAAGCAGTCTCAGAAGACCCCCTCCAGTCACACAGCTCATGATGTGTCTCCTGCTACATCCTCCTTGTCCCATCTCCCTCCTACTTTTGTTGTCCCTACTTTTGGGCACCTCATCATCACTGTGTGGCCCAGCTTTTGGTATCACCTCTCAACTATGGCCACCTCACACCCAAGCATCCAGGAGATCAGCCATCTCTGAACAGGCAGAGAAATCCTGGCCCCATTTCCTGGTCTTTGCGAGACTGTTCCTCCAGGTGCACAAGAGACTGGAAACTGCCATGGTAAGTCAGTAAGTCAGTATCTCTATCCTCCCCCCAAAAAACCTGAGAATTACAGTCTCCATTGAAAGGCAACTCCATGGGAGAGGGCAACTCATCATATACTGTGTTAGGCAACCAAAATCCTTTTCTCCTAGGAGGTTATTATACAACCTAATAGCTAAAATCTCCTTGCACCTTAAAGCAATAATTGCACCTTTTTGCAATCATTAGGGGTGAAAGAAACCTGCAACAAGTGTCTTGATTTGCAGGTGCTGCATGTGGGTAGAGTCCCAGTTGTTGAGGTAAAGAGAAAGGGATTATTTCTTACAGCAGTGATACCACAGGATTTCACATTCATAACACAGCAGTGCCTTGCTGGGATCAGAGCTGCAACAAGTGAACTCTATCCAAAACCAAAGCCAGGGATCTTTATGCGAGGAGTTCATTATCTCATCTGGATCAGAGGATATACAGATGAAGGAAAGAGCCATATGACAGGTCTGAGGGTCATAACGGTTAAATATCTGTATTTCACAGCCAGTCTGGGACACAGACATTTGTCAGACCCCCACTGCCTGAGTGCCACCCTCATGCTGTAACCTGACCAGTGCCGTGCACCTGCTGCTCTGCAGCACGAAACCAAAGCCCATCCCTGCCCTGAACTGCAGCCAGAGCCTGGCAGGGTTCAGCGAGCGTGGCTGGGGCAGCAGGAGCAGTGAGAAACCAGTGGGATGGAAACCGGGAGAGGGAGGTCAGAGCCAAGCCCATCTGGGAGCAGGAACATGCCCAGCTGCCTGGCAAACAAACATGGTTTTTTATTGACTTGAAGGAGGGGCTCTCCAGGGCTCCATGCTACAAACCCACACATTTTTAATACGCAGATGCCCCCTTTTCTGTGGAGACTCTCTGGCTGCTCTGGGTGGTGAGGATTTATGCTGGCAATTTTCATCTCTGAAATGGAGTAGACTGTGCTGAGTGTGAGGCATTTAATTAAGAAAAAGCATCCATCGCGACCTTACAGGGACACCATCATCAATGGGTTTAGCCCTATTTCCTCCTTCCTGTCCTTCCATTATTAATAAATGTATTTATTGGGTCTTTTTGCCTCAAAAAACCAAGAATCCTCCTTCCTCGTGAAGAAATAAAAAAATGCATGAAATACACTTTTGTGGTCATGGACTGCATCTTTGGTGATTGGTACTGAGCTTGGCCTCCTGCTAAGCATCAAACAACACCACACATAGTGGAATTTCTCACACAGGTAAAATATTTCATATATCCCTGGTATAGAAAGCCAAATTATTTTGCTACTGGAATCACTAACAGAGGACCCACTTAGGTGATATACTGACCTCCTCTGTTTTCATACAGCAGATGAAAGGTCTGAAATAAAAAACCCTGAGGGTGAACTGGAAATATTTCCACCTCAGGTTTAGTAAAATTTTAATATCAACATAAAGTTCAGTGGTGGAGCCTGCCCTTTTCTAAAAGCAGCATTTTTTATTATCACCATAAGAAGAGAGAAAAGAAGAATAGAGAGCTCCAAAAGGATGCCTCAGATTTGCCCAGCAAGTACAACACTTGTGGTCAAACAGCTCTCTTGGGACACAGGTGGAAGAAGTGTTGGATAACCCTAAAACTGAAAATATTCCCATTTAGGTTTTTCTAGGAAGAGACACAGGCTGACTCATCTCTCCCTTTTCCCATCTCCTGTGATAACAGCAGTTCTGGTTTTCCTTCCTTTTCTACTCCTGGCAATGTCTCACCCATATACCCAGGCTCTGGGCAGAGGTGGGGACTCACCATGTCTCAAAAATGCCTGGCAACAAATTAATTCTCAAGAAGCATCTACATCTTTTCGTATTTGTTTCAGTCCACTTCAGAATGAAATACATATTTTTCAAATATATTAGCAGTAAAAATTGTCTCTTCTTCATTTTGAAAAAATTTTATTTCTGCCCCCGCTTCCCCCCCCCCCGATCTGGTTTAGAATTTTGTATCACTCTGTGTCCTGGTTTTGTTTCTGAGAGTAGTTCAAAATATTTTGACTAATATTAACATGCCAAAAAAAGCAGTTGAAATAGTATTTTGTTTTTATTTTGAAAACTAGTCTGACAGTGACTGGCTGGCACATATAATTTCCTTTACTAGAAAACAGTATCTCCTAGACATGCTGGTAAATGCCACAGCTTGACACAATTGCACATTTTGTTAATAACAGCAACGCACAGTGATAGGAAGTGATGCAAAAAATCATAAAAATAAATACAGCTCCAAAACGAACTTTGAGAAGTTTTTAATCTCACAGTTATTTCCCTCATGGGAAATTATGTAAAAATAAATACATTTTTCATACTCAATGTCTATTGCAGTGAGACATTTCCTATTGGATCAGAGTGGGGATCCCAGAAGGCAGCTGAGCTCGATGTCCTGCACTGCCAGTTGTGGGCTGCCTTCCCCCTGAGCTGCCAAGCTCTTCCCAGAGCCCGACTGCACCCAGCCCAGCTGCCTTGGTGAGCAGCAAGAAGGAAAACCCAGTGGAGCTTTCCAAAAGCACTAGCTCAATTTACAGCCTTCCTCTCACAGTGCCCTGAGGCTGGGCTTGTGGAGATGAAACTGCAGCAATGACTGCTCTTCCATCTGTGTAGATGAATTCTCCCTGCTCTCTATTCCCATTTTTTTCATGGACAGTGCCTACTTATCCCTGTCCTCGAGGTACGAAGCTCCAATGCTGAACTAAACTGCCATGGGATGAAGCCAGTGAGTAGAGACAGTCCACAATTACCAGCCATCTCCAACCTTCCATACACTCGATGAACTAGGAGTGCCCCCCTTCCTCTCTGTTTTTTACCTCAGCATAAAAGATCTCAGGCACCTTTTCCACAGAAACACCACTGTTGCTTATCTAAGAGGTATACTTCCCTGCTTCAGCTGGAAGAGCTTCACCAGCTTTATCCAGGAGCTCTTTTCCTCCAGGCATCTTTGTCTGTCTGACATGACCTGCGTTTTAATTACATTCCTGATTACTTCTATAAAGAACTTGAAACTATAAAAAGCCAACTCTTATCTCCAAGAAACTTAAGACCATGTAACCTGTCCTCTTAAACTACACCTATCGAATTTCACCTCCACCTCAGCTCAAGTGGAAGCCACGTCTTGCTGAGTAAAACACTGGATCTCATGGGAGCAATCCTGATCCCAGATCCAGCAGCTGATGCCTGAGGTAATCCATTCCCTCTCATGGAAGTCATACCATAAGCATGGCTCTTCAGCAAGGTTAAACATCATCCAGCTTTGTTTTTGGAACAGAAATTTCATCTTTTCATAAGCAGTACTGCCCCTCCAAGATGAGCACATGGGATGTTCCCTGTGGGAGGGCGTTGCCTGCTCTCAGGCAGCACAGTCCTTTGCACTTCTGCAAACACAAAATCTATAAACTCTTGGATTAAAATAGCACTTCAACACTGGAATTTATGCCTAGTGAAATGTTTGAAAGGAGCGATCATAGCTTTGGGGCTGCAAGGCAAAATAATTAAAAACAAAAGGGAAGGAGAAAACACTCTTAGCTTCCTGTTATGGAAGCTCCTCATTCCCTGATCACCCCAGCTTCCTTTATCCTCTGAACTTCTTCCAGTTTGCTTTCATTGGTTTTGAACTTATAATCAGATGTGAAAATAAATTATTTTTCCCAATAAAATACAGGGTTTATATCTAGGAAGATCTGAGTTTCCCAAATACTTCTTTGAAGATGGGGGGGCTGAACTCTCCTCTGCTAAAACCCAGGCCCAGGAAAAACACAACACTTTCCTAATATAGCAACAGAATCTTTTTGATAATCTGAACAGCTACTGCTTAACAAGTGGGGATGCCCTGAGTGGACAGTGGCTCACAGACAAACCTGTACTCCCTCATCTGCAAAGCCAAGATGGGGTAAAAAAGATCTCGGGCTGGCAGAGACCCTGCCCTGGGAGCATTCGCAACCTCCTCTCCTGGGACTGTCAAGAGAAGCAAACGGATGCCCCTGTCTTAACAGCAGGGCTCACAGTCTGCCCTGGTCCAGGAAGGGGAAATAGCAGCACAATTGCAAAAATAAACCCCTGGGAAAAAGCTGTTCAGTCCTCTGAGCTCAGAGAGGTTGGAAAATAATTTAATGTCAAAATACAAGTAGGGCAGTAATTCCACATTCATCAAATACAGGGAGGAACACCCTGAAAGGAAAGGCTGGAGTCTTTCCCTCTTCACCATATCTGCAGACCTGGATCCCTGACCAGAGACTGCACACTGGGTCTTCCAGGGTGCACACACGTGCTCTCAGGGCGCATGTCTCTGATTTACTCTTCTTGCTGTTTTTGATTGAAGGGAATATCTGGGCCATTGCCATCATAAAGTAGAATAATGCAATTATTTATGTTGGAAAGACCTCCAAGAGCACCGAATCCAACTGTTTACCCTGCCAACTCCACCACTAAACTGTGTCCCTAAATGCCACACCTACACATCCATTAAATACCTCCAGAGATGGTGACTCTACCACTGCCATGGGCAGCCTGTTCCAGTGCTTGACAACCCTTTCTGTGAAGAAGTTTTTCCTCATATCCAATCTAAACTTCCCTTAGTGTATCTTGAGGCCATTTCTTCTTGTCCTGTTGCTTGTTACCTAGTGGAAGAGACTGACCCCCACCTAACTACAGCTTCCTTTCAAGTAGTTTTAGAGGGCAATAAAGTCTCCTCTGAGACTCTTCTACAGGTTAAATATCCCCCAGCTCCCTCAGCTGCTCTTCATAAGACTTGTGCTCTAGACCCTTCACCAGCTTCTTTTCCCTTCTCTGGACATGCTCCAGCACCTCCATGTCTTTCTTGTGAGGGCCTCAAAACTGAACACAGACTTTGAGTTGCACCAGTACATTTCATCATCCAAAGACTGCATCGGACCTTTGCACTGTGCACTGCTCATCCACCCCACACCCGCAAAGGATTCTTGTATAAAAAACCACCAAAATTCAACTTCCCCAAGGCAGTCATGTGTCACGACAGCACACAAACTCTGTAGCTGGTTCTGCTGCAGATGTGCCCCCATTCACTGGCACCCAGTCCACAGCACTCCTCCAAGGTAGTATGAAATTCAGGAAAAGGAATTCCCCCACCTGCTCTGCAGGGCCAGACATGCTCCCAAACAGGAGCTCAAGGACTTGCACGTGTGCTGTATTTACTTTCCTTTGCTCCCATGACAATGGCATTACCAGACCACACTCACCTTTCAATTTCTTCTTTCCAAATTTTAATCCAAATAGAGACATCCCAGAACTTTATTTTAGTCCAACTCCATGGAACTTCTGCAAGAGAAAAGAGAAGGCAATTCACAACAAATACAGCAGCACATACCTATAATTATATGCCCAAAAAAAAGGGGAAACAAACTCCTAAACACTGTGGCCAATAGCCACAGTTTATCATCTAGAATGTTTTAAAATACAAAACAATCTTAGGTTTTCAGGTTGCACTGCATCAGTGGACTTGCACTGCATCACCTTACCTTGGACATGCTGATCAATTCATCTCCTGACATGGCACAAAGAAGGGGCCAGTGGAGGAGAGACTGAAAAGGACATTCCCGCTACAGTGGTGCTATGTGAAAATGAGAAATACACACACAGGGCTTGTACTTAAGGTACAGAGGAACTGCGTGTCTACCCAGAGCAAGACCAGCCTCCTTGAAGAGAAGGAAGCAGCGGGAAGCACTGGTTTCCTGTAAATCCGCCTCTACTCAACACGTGCTGGCTCACGCTGTTGTCCATTGCTGGTCATCCTGCATGTTTGGGGCAGACTACAATAAAATTTCTCCCCCACTGGCTGCAAACTACCTGGCCCAGAAACCTAAAGCCAGGCGGGCACCAGAAACGCATTTAAGGCCCTGAATACATCCTGATAGGCAGAGGAATTGAGCATTAAAAAAAAAAAATCACATCGAAACCGGCTGGTAGCGAAACTTGCAGTGTTCCAATCATCAGACAAGTTTATTTAAAGGATTTGAAGGTGATGTTGGTGTTGACAACCTAGAGGATCTGTGAACATGAGAAAAGCTGGCACTGCTCTGTGACCAGGAGCTTGAATCAACAGGAACGCTCCACCAGTTGTTTAAGTGGTCAGTGAGCCAAGCTGAGACACTTAAAGGAGTCACAATCTATCTGGAACAAGTTTTCTAGGTGACAGAATGTAGTTTTTGCACTTTATCCTATGCTACCTGTGTAGAGCAAGGGTGCATAAGGAGACAGGAATAACAAATACATAGTATTTCGGAAACACACACACGCAAACACAGCCTCTGCCACTGCCCAAATGCAAGCCTGATACAACACCACCGGTGCAAGCTTGGGCTTCATGTCTTTTCAGAAAATAAAGGTAAACTTTAAGGAAAACTCTACTGTCCTTGCATAGGTCAAACACATAGGCCTTGCATAGGCACAGATCTCTGCTCCAGATGCTAAAGCAAAGCTATTTTTAGCAGCTGCAGTTCAGTGAGTCTGAATTCACTGAAGGGTTTGGGAGCCTCTTTGTGCCCACTCTGCTTGGAAGAAGTCCCTTTTCTCTTCATTCATCCAATTTTTTCTGCTCATCATGACAAATGCTTTGGCAACAGCTCTCCCCAGAATTTCTCTGCCCATGAAGCCAAACCACTTAAAATATGCATCAATATATCACAACCTAAAGCTTTCTTGACCCTGCCGACCAAACTAACTTTCCATCCCTGAGCTCAGTCAATCACTTTCAACATATTTCTTCCATGTTTTAGAATTACTATTATGTCTTATGAAATCCTACTAACTAGAACAGAGAGCTCCCCATAAGATGGTGGGAAGAGTGAGACACTACCCATACACACAGAGGTAAAGACCTCAGATTTCCAAAAGCACCAGGAGCCACAGATCTGATAATCACTAATCTGGTAATCCTGGCAGCACAAGGACGCAAAAGGCTGACTGGTTGTAATCAGAATATTGATGATTACATGAGCCATATGAACTCTGGATGTTGTTGTATTTGCAAAACATTTTAAAAACCAATAGTCACTGTTCACTGTCAGCACAAAGATGCAAAAGGTTAACTGGTTATAATCACCATATTGATGATTACATGATCCACATGAACCCTGGATCTTCCTGTATTTTCCAAACATTTTAGAAAAACAATCCCCAGCTACCAAACCTCTCCCAGCTGTGCACTCAATTGACAAGGCATATAATTTCAGCAGAGCGTGAAAAAAGGATGCTTATATTTTTGGGGGAGTAGAGACGAGAAGGTGGTTATAAGCCTTCTTTCAGCAGTAATAACATGAAACAAACAATAGACTTTCACGTCTTCCAAACAAAAACCTGCAACTTCCTTCAGCTCTGACATATGGCTTTTGTTAATTACTGTGATTCTCTGAACCCTGGTTTCTGGTGGGACTGCAGCGTGACAAGAAGACTGAAACAATACACTGTTCTGATATGGAAGGCATGTAGTTCCCACAGTGCATTAAATCAGGACTGCATTCATTGAACGTCTTCACTCAGCAGTAAATTTAAGTTACCATCATGGCCAGCACAAATAGCCTTACAGGCTTTCAATTCCCACAAAACTTTGCCTTTTAAGGCAGACGTGGGAGATAACTTTGCCACATTCATTTGTACCAATTACCTCTCCGGTACGTCATTTCCACCACACAGACTTGGCATACCTGCTCACTTAGTTAAATCCCAGGAGTTATGTATGAATCCTTCCCAAGCTGACCTGATCCTTTAGGCAAAACTCAGTTCCTGACTTGCCCAAACCACAGTGTAATTTGAGAATGTGTCAGTACTCAATGGGCACAGAGACTATGGCACTAAGGGCTGGACACACCCCTATTGCATTGAGGAGCACCCTTTATTTTCATAATATTGCAAGTATCTTCCTTTACTGCTTTGTTATTGACTCACACATCTAATCCCCATACTTCTTTACTGAGGAAAGCTACTCTCACGCTGGCTGTAGCTTCTGTGAGAGGCTGCCTGCTCACACCCCTCTCTGACAGTACACTGTCACACTTTCAGGTGTCTCTTTTCAGTCTAAGAGTTCACTGACCACCAGCTGCCAGTGTGAAAACAAACACAAGCAAGTAATGGTGAAGTTGTCCCCTTTGGTGGAGCAACAGGTACTGCTCCCATTTGTCTCAATGACCACAGCTTGTGCAGACAGATGTGCTCTCTTGGCTGACCTTGGCTCTTCCTGTCTTTCAGTCCCAGGTCTTTTATCCTGGCTTGCTTTAGACTCTCAATTCTACCTGCAGAGTCCAACATCTTTCCACCTGTATTTATCAACAACCTCCCTTAAGGTATTTTTTTTCCCCACAGATTTCACATGTAATCAAAATTCATGCTCCTGTTCCATTTTCTTTGCTTTTCTATTTTTTAAATCTGAAATTCAGTTTCCCTTCCAAACTTGCAATGATGGGTCATCAGCCTCCTATCGCTCACGTCCATTTTTAATTACAGTTTTAACTTCTCTTTGTGCTTTCTGGGGGAAAAAAAACATCAGGGAAAAAAAATTATCTCATAATTCATTGGTTGTGTGGCATTAGATCACTTGTCAAATTTTGGTAGGACAATTTCATAGCCTCCTTTTCCTGAATTAATTAAAAACCCATAAACACACAAAAAACATTCTATAGTCAAAAAAAAGGCAATTTCCTGTTTGTCTTAATTATCCCTGGCACCAGCTATGGTTAGGCAAAGTGAAGTGCTGCTTCAGTCTCCTCTAGTTGCTTTCCATAGTCTGTGTTAGCCCTTCTGAATTCTTTTTTGTTGTTGTTGTTCCATTTTCCACTTGATTATTTTTGGATTTTCTTTATTGCCTTTTACCCCAGGTATTCTGCACTGTTCAATAATCAACTAAGGCTCAGAGTATTTGAGCACTCATGCAGGTCCAACCCTTCAGCTTAACAGGACACATGTTGCTTCCCTGTATTTTCAGGGCCTATAGCAGAAATTATTTAAAGTTCAAATTCCCCATTCTTCATTTATGGGGAATTTGGCTGTATAACCTACAAATAAATTATCCCCACTCACCATATAACACCTTTGTACCTACAGGGCTCTATGAACTGTCTCTCCACTGCTTACACATCTGCAAAGACAATCCACCTGCTTTATGGCTACTGACACTTTGATCACAGGCTCTGAGTATTTCAATATCCATAACGAGAAGCTGCTTTGATGGGTCTTGAACAGGGAAGGGATGTTTTCTCATAAACCAAATTCAGCCTTATTTAAAGAAGCCAGACGGGTCAAGGCAATCCCAAGTACAGGCCGGGCAGAGAATGGATTGAAAGCAGACCCAAGGAGACGGCCTTGAGGGAGCTGGTGCATGAGAACCTCAACATGAACTTGCCATGTGCACTCACAGCCCAGAGAGCCAAACGTGTCCTGGGCTGCATCCAGAGCCCCGTGGGCAGCAGGGGAGGGAGGGGATTCTGCCCCTCTGCTCCGCTCTGCTGAGACCCACCTGGAGCACTGCATCCAGCTCTGGGGTCCCTGCACAGGAGGGACGGGGACCTGCTGGAGCCAGTCCAGAGGAGGCCACAGAAGATGATCAGAGGGATGGAGGATCTCTGCTGTGAGGAAAGGCTGAGACAGCTGGGATTGTTCAGCCTGGAGAAGGGAAGGTTTTGGGAAGATCTTAGAGCAAATTTCAGTACTTAAAGAGGCCACAAGAGAACTTGAGAGGTACTTTTGGCAAGACATGTAGTGACAGGACAAAAAATGGCTTCAAACTGAAATAGAGTGGGTTTAGATTAGATGTTAGGAAGAAATTCTTTACTGTGAGGGTGGTGAGGCACTGGCACAGGTTGCCCAGAGAAGCTGTGGATGCCCCATCCCTTGAAGTGTTCAAGGCCAGGCTGGATGGGGCTCTGAACAACCTGGTCTAGTGGAACGTGTGCCTGCCTGTGGCAGTGGAGCTGGAACAGGATGATCTTTAAGGCCCCTTCTAACCCAAACCATTCCAGAATTCAATTATTTGGCTTGAGAACACAACTGCAAAGCTCCTCCTGCATGAGGGGCAAATTGCATGAGCTACAACATGAGGAATTTGCAAAGGTTCACTGAGGGCTGTACTGCAAACTGGGGGTAGAAGGAGGCACTTCCCACCATCACAGTCTTGAGAGGCAAAATGAGAAAAGATATGACACAACCTGGATGAATGCAGAGCAGATGCTGTGGATGGAAAACACGTCTTGTTTCTTGGCCCTGTTTCTCTGGACAAAGCTATATGATACAACAGATTCAATGATAATTACGAATTAGAATATACTTGGTGCCTCTGCTCCTATCACTTCATTCCCAGACTCTGTGAAATGATCCATGTTAAATACAATCATTTTTGGAAGGGTTATTTTAATCCAGATCATGGGGTGTAGTTCAGTACAGACTGAAATTCCTGCCCAAGCAGTGGTCGTATCAGATCTGAGGGGGCAGCGAATTTTGCTATAGTGCAAGAAGCAAGCACCCAGAAATGAGGGGAAATAGTCAGCAGAACAAGATTTCTCCAGCCAGTTTTGCCACCAAATTTCCTGTGGTATGTATACACACAAAAAAGTTTAAACAACCCCGTGCAGGTACAAATTCAGAGAGCATATCATGCCTCCACTCACCTTTTCATGTCAGGTCAGTTTTTCCACATAAGTTTGGGTTTTTTAAAATTTGTGTTTAGATGATGTAGTCATCACAAACACCCACAGGACTTAGAATTCTATTATTTTTCAGGCTCAAGTACTAACTATCCAACCAATAACTCAATATATGAGAAAACAGATCCTAAGCACTGAGCGTCATGACAGAAAAGGTTGAAAACTTCTTGTTTTCACTGCTCTTTGCTCTTGGTGGAGTAATGATGTTAAATGCCAGATCTAAGTCCCTAAAACATGTATCACTTTACACTGGATTTGGAGGCACAACTGAGAAAATATTATGTATTTTAAATACATCGGGTCCTCAACCTCCCTGTTTTATCCATGTCTGTGTTGCCACATGTCATGTGCTGGAGCTGGACAGCCACGTTCACTCGCAGGTATTGCAAAAGAAGGACATCAGTGCTGTGTTTGCCAAGGCTCTGGTAAGAGCAGCGTAAAGGCCTGGCACACCTGGCATAAACTGACCTTGCCATATGCCACACGAAGGCATGTTTGCTTTGAACTACAGCTGTACTAACTGTTTCAGTCAAATTTGTCGAATTTTGATTCCAAAGAGAACACATTTGGTTTTCCCTATCAAAAGCAGACACAAAAATTTCAGCCATTAGAATTAATTAGCACTAATCATCTTTTAGCACTGAAGTACATTACTATTTGCATTTCTCCACCCCTCCTTATATCCTCTGGTGTTTGAATACCTCAAGAGCAAAACAGGGAATAGCATGTGTTGTACCACTCCCTGCTTTGCAAACATAGAAGGTGAGCTGCAGGGTGGACAACCAAAACGTGTGTCTTGAATCCCAGAACTACTCTCTTCCAGCACTAAAATCAGATTTGGCAGAATTAAAACCTGGAATAAGTTCAAGGCACTGTAAGTGGTCACTCTTCACATCAGGGTTTACAAAAGGAGTGTGGTCTCTGGTTTACATCTACTGACTCACTGCAAAGAGTCTGAAAGTATCCCTGAAACCTCCCTGCTTTTTCCATACCTGAAGAAGTATCCTGGATGAGGTGAGCCAGCCCTACAGATATTTTCTGGTGCTGTTCCAATCTACATATACAGAAACCCATGAAACTCCGCGTTTCCACCCCTACACTCAAATGTGCCAATGCAATTAGCTGTAATTGCTGGGAAACAGGCTCAGTCTGTTATCTGCCACGTCTTAAAGTAATGATCCAACATCCTCCATCTGTCTTCATTAACACACTCTTTAAACCGACACCAGGATGGCAGTTAAAAAACTGCATTCAGCTCCTTTGGGTAAGTTAGTGGCAACGACGCTCAGGTTACGGATCAACAGCTGTGGCGGAGCGGGTTCCCAAAGAGAAACGCAGTCTGATCCCTCTGAAACAAACAATAGCAGCTTCCCCGGGCGGCTGCTGCTGCTCCTGCCGCCGCTGCTCGGAATCATGCACAGCTCAGCTCACTCCACCCAGACGTCTCTCAGCTCGCCCGTAGGAAAAGCTCAACCCCGAGCGCTTTGATTAAGCTTCGCAAAACTCTTGGGTCTGAAAAAAAAAACCCCCACAAGTTTTCTGCCCCCCTAAAAGTGGCAGGGAAAACAAGAGAGCGGAAGGAAAGCATTAAATCTTACCCTTGAAGGCTTGTAAAAGTCACAGCAACAAAGTTGCTGCCCTCCATAGCACTCCGGTACACTCCTCTCTTCTCGTTTACACGCAGCTTTATCCCCTCCCAAGACCGACAGCTTCGCTCGCAGTCGCAGCGCCAGGTCATTCACCTAGGACGCAAACCTTATCTGCGCTGTGAGATGGGCATCGTGTGTCCTCTCCGACACCCTTAAAGTCCGCCGCTGACTCGCTCTGACATGCAATGTCCCGGCAATTACACTTACTCCAAGTTCCTTACTTCTTACTTCAGTCACTGGGCTTGGCTCCTTGCCAAATTCTTTTTTTTTTTTTTTTTCTTCTCTCCCCTTTTTCTTTTTTTATATTCTGTTTCCTGTAGGGAGAGTGTAGTAGCTCCCTTTAAAAATAAAATGCTTCAGTGCCACAAACCGTGAAAGAGTAAAGCAGAAAAGCAGAGCACCTAGGCTTGGGGAAACCCAATTAACTCCAGAGGCAACAGCTGCTAACTTTACCTACCTCCTGCCGACGCGGAAGCTTTCAAAAAGAAAGCAAGCAGGCAAAAGAGTCCAACATATCAAATTGCTTTCAAAAACGATGAACTTGGGAAGGGATCCATTTCTTAGCAGCAGCCCCTCTCTCTGTGTCCGTAACTCTGGTGTCAGTCAGGACTCCTTAAACCCAGAGACACAGTCCTACAAGCTGATCCCAAGGCTCCACCTCACCCACTTTCCAAAGTTGTGAGTGGCAAAAACTCTGCAGAGAAAAGCCTCGTAGAGCACAATTGCATAACTCAACCACAGAGCTTCCTCCAGCCAGCCAGAGGATTGCTTTGGCGCCGAATTGCTTGCTCATCCCTAGAACATGACCTTCTCTTGCCCTCTGGGACACCTGCCTGACCTCACTGTGGTCATGGGGCCCCTCCTCACCGGAGCCCCCCAGCATTCTCATGAGCCTTCCAACCTTCCCGTTTTCCCACCTTCAACGAACAAAACATGCACTTTTTTGCCCAAGCTGTGGGACCCTTCACAATACAATGCCCTCCTATATGCCAGTCCCCTCGCATTTTACCTACCAGATGCTCTAGTCACCAGACCAAAACTGGGGCAACTACAACTTTAATCCACTTCTAGCTTCCCTATATCTGTGAATTGCAATTATTTTTACACCACCATATTCTTTACATAGTCATGTTCACAGTAATGCCCGCCAGGAACATCTCCATTTATTGTGACAACACAAGAAACTTTAGCATTTCTATGTGTATTTGTGTCTGTTTTTCTCCTTCAGCTTCTGAGTTTTCCTACTGGGAAATTCATCAACACCGTTAAAATTAATTTCAAACCTACCCACTTGAATGCATTAATCAGCTGATTAATTATAGTAACACAAGAGTCACGGCTTTGCCAAAGAGTATTTTGTAGAAAGTGAAATCTTCTGTAGTCAAGAGGAAAGGTATGGAGGACTCTGGAAGCTGCAGTGGCAGTACTCCAGTGCTGGTCATGAAGGTTGAGGAACCGAGTGACAATGAAGAGGACACTCTAGCACCATAAGCAATTTCTGAAAGAAGAAAAAGAGTCTGTGCCCTTTGCTATGACTTCAGGGATATTCCAAGCTACACCAATTTGAGACAATGCTCACTGAATTCACTTCCTAATTCTAACACACATACAAACAGCCAGCATGGGACATGGCACATAGGACTGATCTCCTCAAGATCCAGGTCATTTTCAGACGATTATGACCTTGACAGCATCTAACTGGAGAATAAATTCCCCCTGCACTAGCCATTTCTCATGTTCTCACCACCCACACCTCGTTTCAACAGCAACAGCCCAAGTATCACATTTTCTCCTGCAAGCAGAAGTACAAGGATCTGGATTAATTTTGGTCCTTCTACATATTTGGAGAACCCCTTGGTTTTGCCTCATTCGGGAGTTTCCCTTCTTCTTATAACTTTCATCTGCTTTTCTTCATGACATTTTAATATGCTGGTTGATGACGAGTCATTCTACACTACTCCTACTTTCTTTGCTGCTGTCTTTATACTTGCTTGTTACCACTTTGACCTCGGCCACAAACATTTCTTCCTTCCTGGAGTTAGATTTGTCTCCTTCCTCTGACACACAAGTGGAACCAACCATAAAGTCCCCTAGCCTTGGGTCTTGTTTAGACTTTAAAATAGCTAAGAGTTCAGTAGGCTGTTTTGTTAATGATTTTTCTTGGCACTGAAATCCACCTCACATACATTGGCCATGACTTTTCCCCTCAGCTATGCTTTCCTTGTGGACTCCAGTGAACCTGCTCACATAGGGAAGCTCAACACACACATGGAAGCACTCAGAAGAGTAGGAGTGACTCAGGGTTATGAACTCAGTTCTGGGTTCTCTTGTCCTTGCCTTACACCTCGTTCCCTGGACAGCATCTTCCCAAGCGCCACACAATTTGCACTCTCCTTTGCAGATTTCCAAACACTCCAGGGAGCACTGCTGCCTGCACTTATGGAAATTTCAGTTCCGCTATGAAGGGTGTACACGTATGCTGGGTGTCTGAGTGTCCCCTGCAGCCAGCACAGCTTGGGCAGAGATTCAGCTGGACAGCTGCAACAGGGCAGCTGTGACTTGCCATGATCCACAGTGGTGGGAAGAGGTTAAATCTGTAGCTTTTCCAGTAAACAAACTGTCTTTTCAGCCAGGCAGCCTCCTCCATACCGTGCTCCTTCACCTTTGGATCGTCCACTTTCCCAATGCCCACTAGTCACAGAGGGCTAGGTAGAGTGGGATGGATTTAAATTCACGCCATCAAGACCTTATCCAAGGACTTTATTTGGGAAAATGACCTCCAGTCCTTCAGCCTCTGCAGCATTTCAGCTGTGATCAAGATGCAAAACTGAAGCCTCACTAACACTGTTAAAAAGGGTGCTCTCAGCCCACCCTCCAGATTAGATGTGGTCTTCCTCCAAACAGCAAAGCTGGCAGAGCAGAGGATCATCTCGGGAGCACCCAGAACTCAAACACCTCTGGTGACCTAGTAAGGCTTTGAACGTGATAATATGCCCTTGAGTAACTGGGGCAAACTAGAGGACAGGGGAGAAACAAGAGAGAAACACATGCTGGAGCATCCCACAATGTAGACTTAAACCAAATGTCAGTCCTTGAGAGAATCTTTCACTGTGATATGCAATTGTTAAAATCACTGTCATCTTGATGCTTTCCCAATGATCCAGTATTGTTCAAAAGGAGCACTGATGGTCTTTGCTTTCCCTTACTCTCCTGTAACTGCAGTCTGCCACTCCTGAGCTGCCAGGTACCATGGCTGGTACCACTCTCTGCAGAGAAGCAGCTGTGGCTGATGAGCCAAGCTGGGCTCCCCACATGCCCAGAGCCAGTGCAATCTCCAGGGATCATTTCCACCCAACGAACCTCATCTCCATCTCCCAGAACAGCACAAGTGCATTGCTCAGTTCCTAACCATGCCAGTCACTGTTCCAGAAAAGCCTTTCTACATGGCACTGGAGGGCTTCCTCAAAAACCCCCAAGGGCCAGCCTTAGATGACTGAATCTCCTCCCACAGCCTATGGTTTCCTTGTCCCAACTTTCCCCACTAGTCCCAACCAGTGAGGATCTTCTTGTGTAGGGGAGGGATAAGTAGCCTACTTCACTCTGGGGACCCCTGGAACATCTGTTGAGCACCTGCAATGGGTCCAAGGGGTCAGATGGCCACCTTGTTCCAACTGGCTTTCCTATGAGAGACTTTCTGTAACCTCTTGGTGTCAAAAGTCAGAGTAGGATGCATGAGAAATACAGGACTGAAAGGAACAAATCAGGACATTATTGTCCACACCTTGGATATAAGAGACCTGTTTAAAAAATAGAGTCTATGCAAAACATCCAAGTTGTAAATTGCTGTAGTCCAGGAAACACCAGCACAATCATAAAGTGAATAATGAAAGACCAAGGGTCCCAAAATACACTGTATCACACGTGAAGTGCACTGGCAGTGTCCTTGATCCCTGTGGAGGATGTGGCAGACAAAACTGTCCGACTGGCAGAATGCACAGCACAACTCTGCAGAGGAAGGGAAAATGAAATCCTACATGTTCCTGTTATCATGGCCTGCCGGGGGGTGAAAGATGAAATGGGCAGAGAAGGGTAATGTCATGAAGTGACCAATTGTTCTAGGGCTGTCCTTGCCTTTTGGGAGCTACTCTGCTCAACTCATTTGACCAGTCCTCCAAGGAATTCCAGATTAACTCAGTTTGAAGGGATGCTCTGGATTCCTACATCTATGCATCCATCTCTGTGGGTATAATCTGAAGTGTGCAGCTCTAGCACTGCAGGTTCATACCGAAGTATTCCCATACTTCACCAGTTACTCCAGAAGCTGTGAGCTGTCCCAGTACACGCTACATGGAAATGGTCAGAAAATACCTTTTGTGAGTGTGTGCAGAATAACCTGAGTCATACTGATCAGGATATGGTGGAGTGCCACTTACCTTCATCAGGGAAGGAAGGGTGTGTGGCTAGAGATGCCTTTTCTCCACCAACACCCCCTGCCCAGTATTCCAAACCCTTAACAAACAATGGCCAGCTAAGGAAAATCACGAGAAATCAAAAAAGGCCCAGACTCATGTCTTTAAAAAGAAAGCAACAACCTGCTCTGGCAACTATTGATCTCATCTTCCTGGCACCAACACCTGCAAATGTGATATCATCTGATGTCTTAAAACAGAAATTGAAATAATGTCTGTCTCTCAGGTGTCGCCTTTGCAGCCCACAAGAGATGGAGCAGGGCCGAAAACATTTTGGTGAAAGAGTTTCATCTGGGTTCAGATCCTCAGATTACACTGAAGGGCAGATAAAAGTGCAGGAAAAAAATCAATTCTGCAGGGAACAAGGCCCAAGGCCAACTCATTTCTGAGTTTAGTTCCCATGAGATTTGGGATCTTGTGTTTACAAACTCCCTTCTGGCCAAAAATTTCACTGCTCCGGTAGGGAAGCGGGTGCTGCAAGGGGAGAAATCTCCTGAGTACCTGAAATATTCTCTGTGATCCTATGAGAAATGGAGTGATTTGATGGACACAGATATTGGTGGGAGTTGATGGAGATCCTCCTGTCTCAGTACTACGTTCCTGGAATAAAAATCTGTGTCTCTTCCTTTGCCCATGACACTGCACTTGTCCGACTGCACCGGCAAAGCACGGGGACTAATCAGCCGCTGCAGCAAACCACAGAGGTGTCCACACTGCGTTTAACACCTATTTCCTAATCACCACCAGTGAAAAAGAGGGGAATCCCAGGGGGATGCTTGGGAGGGCTCGTTAAAAGCTAATCACGCCAATGTGAATAGAAAAAAAATCAATAGCAGAGGGCAGAGCTGCAGCCCAGCTCGTCATAGCCTCTGGGGAGAATGCCCTTTGTAACAGGGATGCTGCACAAGGCCCATGGCTGCTGTTGGCAAGGCGGTAGCTGCCACAAACACATAAACCGTGCCTGGTGTCACTACAGATGCTGTTACTCCTCAGATACACATCAAAAAACCCAGCTCAAACCACTGAGGAATTAGGAGGTATTACCTCAGTGGGACCCCGTGGTTGAACACACAGAGGAAATCCAATGCATGCCAAGCCTCCACATTTTGCAGAGTCTTCCCACAATCTTCCACACTCTTCTGCACTAGGTATGTGTGGAAGGGATGGGAAGTACCCGGTTCTGCATGGAGTAAACCGCTTCTGCATTCCCTACAGCATCAGCCAAGAGGTCTGGGATTAATTTCTTTAAGTCCTCCGTGGTTTTCATTTCATACTGCTCTGACAGTCAATTATCTATCCCATGAAAGGCTTTGTGGTGTTCTGAGAGAATTCCTGTAAATAGCATGTCACATAAGCATTTTAACCAATAGCATGCTCATAAGCATTTTAACCATAATTCCAAATTAAACATACTGTATGCACTTATATTTCTATTATCTCTTTTCCAGGTTACAATCATATCTATCCTGCCAGGAAAAATACGGAGGCAGCTTGCTGCCTTCCACAAAATTACTCCTACTATCAGTGATCTTTTTTATATTTTTTAGTATTATTTACTGAATTCAGCGTTCAAGGCCTGGCTGGATTAACCTGGTGAAAGGTGTTCTGTCCATAGCAGGGGGTTGGAGCTAAGATGATTTTTAAGGTCTCTTCAACCGTAATCATTCTACAATTCTAGAATTAGGTCCTTTTTTGTATTATTATAGCTTTTGATGGCTAGATGGTGATAAGCTGGCCCACTTTAGAGAGGTCAGAGGGCCTTGGGGGTGAGCAAGTGATGTTCACTGTAGGGATGTGCAGCAGGACCAGCATTCCATCGAGCCATGATCCCAAAAGGGGATGTGAGCACACAGGACTATAATACTGTAGTGCTACAATAATTTGTAGTGCTGATGACTGGGACCGAGTGACTTCTTGACCTGTCAGAACTGAAGTTTTGTGAACTCTGAGAAGAACAAGGAAGCCCCTGCCTGGTGGCAAAGGAGCATGGTCAGGAAAAAAAGTAGTCTTCATAAAAAACAAGGCCCAGGGAGCCTAATGTATTGACAATAGAGAACGTGGCTCCCCTCTGGAACATTAAACTTTGGGTAATTAACCAAAGATCTAAAATGTCTGCGCTAATACAAGATGACATAAATAAGCACAAAACAATTTATTTCCCTGGATATTTCTCTAACAAAACTGCATGACATTTAAAGCAACAGCTTGCACTTCAACTACAGCACCACCTTGGCAGTAAATAAGCCATATATATCCACAGATCTGCCAGCATGGCCACAGCACATGCCAGGTCCCAGCACTGCCAGCCTTTGCTTTTATTCAGTACAAGTTTAATTTATGTTATATTGTTCCTGCATCTGTTCTCCAGGTATTTAACAGAAGTGCATGTTCCGTTGCACTTGCTCAGCTGAGAGCAAAGGCCTGTATTATTCCCATCTCCATGCACATCACAGTCAGAGTTTAGGCAGTGAATTCCTGTTAACTGAGATAGAAGTTGTGCATGTGAATCCCTCTGCAGCCTTATGAAAGAGAGGAACAACCTGATGGGTGCCTGGGGCCTTCAGGATGTGGCGGCAGAGTTGGGAGGGCATGCTCTTCTCCCAGCAATTCATGAGAACCTGAAGAAGACAGCATCAGCTAAGCCAGTGAGAAATGTGCCGTGCACACAGCCAAAAGGATGCTGGGGGTGTAGCTCATTTGAGGTTGATCACTGCCTTTTCTGCTGTTGGGGTAGGAGGCAGTATCACAGAAGATCCCTTGAAGTTCAAGGAGATATATGAAAAGGGAGGCAGGTATTTAAATTAAACACCCTATTGCCAGTGTTACAATCTGTCATACCACTTCTGGTTTTCGTGTGCTGCTTAAGGGTTAAATAAGTTGTGGGTCCCACAGGAAGAGACAGCATTTGCTGTTTCTGATAAAGTGATCAAGGTTTTGTTGGTGTATCTCCAGAAGGCAATGACACACAGCCTCAAGCTGGTAATATGCTAATGAAGATACACAACAAAAAAACCCCATAATCAAAGACTCTGGGACTAAAGGGAATGAAGTAAGGTTTCAGCAGTACTGTGCAACACCAAATGCCTAGCCAGGAGAAGTAAAGAAAGCAGTTATCTTAAAAAGGAACTAAAAAAAAACCACAAAACCCATGGCCCTTTCTCTTAGTGTGGCACTGAAGCATAAAAGCTCAACCATTTTTGGTGCCTCCTCCCCACAAGGAGATAGATAATCTTTAGATGATCACAGGATACCCCAGCTTAAAATAATAGAAAGAGAGGTGGAAACTGCATGAGAATTAGTGCACACAATGAGAAACTGTGCTCTTAAGCAAAATCTTCAGGGTGTGTTTTGTTATTTTACGTTCTTTTTGTGCTGTGTTCCATTATTTCCAAATCGGCATTTTTACCTTTCTTAGCAGCCTTTTAACACGTGAACGGAACCTGCAAGAAGACTGGAGAGGGACTTTTGACAAAGTCGTGCAGTGATAGGACAAGTGGGAATGGCTTTGAGTTGAAAGAGAGTAGGTTTAGAATAGCTATTAGGAAGAATTATTACTGAGAGGGTGGTAAGACACTGGAACAGGTTGCCCAGAGAAGCTGCAAATGTCCCATCCCCGCAAGTGTTCAAGGCCAAGCTGGACGGGGCTTTGAACAACCTGGTCTGGTGGAAGGTGTGCCTGCCCATGGTAGGGGGCCTGGAAATGAAAGATTTTACAGTCCCCTCCAGACTAAACCATTTTGTGATTCTATGATTATAACCTTGAATCTTGGCAAAGACAACATGTTCCTCATTCCAGATGTGTCACATCTCAAAAGCAAAGCTCTGCAAAGCTCTGCCTGTGGCCCAGCTCCACATTGGGCTGCTGGTATCCCCCGTGCCCAGCTGCACATGCAACTGCTTAGGCTGGTTTGACAGCAAATATTCACAGGGCTTGAGTTAAGCAGAAATGTCTTCTAAGGGCTGTTAGTATCTGGCCAAGTTCCCTGGGTGAAGCTGAGTACTAGAAAACACATGTAATCCCTAAAGACTTTGTAAAGATGGTGTAATCAGAACAGAATAAATGCTTTGTGTCAGTAAAGGAAAGTCACAATTTCTCTTAGAAAAGCAAGATTGGATTAGCTCTGGGGATGAGCGTGGTACAGAGAGGTAAACAGGTCAGACAGAGGTCTGAGTGTTTCTTTGGATGCCATCTGCTTAACAGGTGGTGTCTGCCCAGGCAAGGACTTGAATTTTTTCCTACAATCAGATTGCTGTTTCGGCCATAGGAGAAAAAAAAACCAGCACTAAACACAAAGGGGATAGTCAAAGGCAGTGCCCCAAGTGAGTTTGCAGAGCATATTTGGGAAGAGCATATTTACACTAGTCCAGCAAAAACATGTTGAGAAAAAATGCTATTTGTAAACCAAATAAAGAAAAGCACATTTGCCTGGCCAGTCGACCTGCAGCACAATTTTGCAGCAAGGGTTGATCAGAAATTAAACTGGTGATAATCCAGAGGATGACAATCTCTGGCAAGAACACAAAGTCAAAAGTAGTGTCTGGTGTCCAGCTGGAGCTGGGAAACTTCTCTAGCATGTGGCGAAGTTGTGCTTCAAGCTACACCTTGAGACTCCCAAAAATGCCTAGGACATGAGGCAACCATGCTAGTGAGGCAAGAAATCTAAATAGACCAAAGTGCATATAGCTTCATCAATCAATATCTGATGTAGTGGAAAGTTTTTGGATGAATGCTTTCTTGGAAACTTGTTTCAGTCTGCAGCTGGTCTTGCAAGTGTTCTACAATTTTGTTCAGGTTTTTTGGTTTGTGTTTCAAGTCTTTTGTTTGTTAATGAAACAAGAAGAGGCCTCCATAGAGGCTCTTACATCACTTGAAGGGGAAGAGTCAAAGAAAGAAGGAATGCACTTATGGAGCCCTGAAGGCCAGGCAGCACAGACAAAAGGATTCACTTTAGGAGCATACCAGGATGAAGAGAAACAGCCCTGGAATTAGACATAAAATTAAAGACAAACCCATTGCTTGATGGATGTAGTAGAAAGGAAAGCACTGGAAACCAGTGAATTTAATGTGAGATGCCTCTGTTTGCAGGCAGTGGAGCCTGGAGGTTCCTGAAACATACCTGGGAAGTCTGACACAGGCAGTGAGGCATCAATTGATCTTGCAGCAGATAGAGCTGGAGAGGATGTTAATTGGAGTAGTCAGGGCTTGCAGTCCCACAAATAAACATAAATCAGCATCAGTTTCAGTTTATGCTCACGTAACAGGTCCTACAAACTACAGCAGCTCAGGAAGAGATGCACTTCGGTTTGGATGGCTTTGCTGTGGGGGAACAGCCTTAAGGATACAGCCATCCCAACGAGTGCAGAGACAGAGCCCTCAGGAAAAAAACACTCCGAGGACATGGCTCCAAGGGTGGAGGGGTCTAGAAGACAAGGGAGAGCAATCCTAATTGGCATGCAAGACATCACTCTCTCGCAAACATGCATAAATTAAGCAAACCCATTGTTCTGACTCCCCTCACACCTGTACCAGTATCTTTTGTACTCTTGTAAAGCCAAGTCTGCACATTTAAGATGGAGCAGTAAACTAAGTCCTGTTTGTCCAAGAAGTGAAATGGCAGGTGGGGAATGATTGGTAATATTTCACAACACAACACGAGTATAAATTGCACATAGCAGCTCTTACTGAGGGGAAGGGAAAGCAAGTGGAGGTCTTAATGTTAAACTAGTGGGTAGTCCAGATTCACACTGAAAGAGTAACCTGCAGTAGCTGCACATCCCAGTAAACTCAGACCCACAAGAACAACGGAGCAGGAAGGAGGTAATGGATGAAAGAGTAACACTGAACCACCTACGGAGGCAGGCAGGGAGCTGCACAGGCCCCTGGAGTGAGTCAGGGGAAGGGAAAAGGAGTCTTGTTTATCTGTGGATCACAGCCCTGTCTACAGCCCTTTCACTGCTCCTGCTTGGAGTATGGCATTGGAAGCACGGGCAAAATCAGAACATTCCACCTTTAAATTGTGAAAAATCACCTTTAAATATTTAAATATAGATATAGATTAGATATAGAGCTACAGACAGTAGAGCAGAACTCACCTCTGACTTCTCCTGCCATGTGAGTCTCAGGTACTGGGGTGGGTTTTTTCTCCTTACCTCTACACCACTTTGCGTGCCTGCAAGAACCTAATCCTGCTCTTGCTGCAGCCAGTGCTGAGCACATGCAAACATTAATGTGTCCCACGCTGGACCCATGAGTGTAAGGGGCTGGACTACTACCCAGACTAAACACAGCCAATCTAACTGTGTGGAAGGTGAGTCCCCAGTGAACACTGTGTCCCTCTAAATGCAGACGGCCGACTGCCTGGTCATAACCCAGGGATCTGTCTTCTCTGATAGAGATGAACTATTCCCAGTGAAACTGGGAGCATGTTTCCTGGCTGATTTGAAGAGAGCTATACTGTCACCAAACAGCATGATTTACTGTGATACCAGCAAATTAGCCTACATCTTTATTTCCTTCTTCCAGTGATTTTTGTTTTGCTTAAGCCTGCAATAGTGACTTTTGGTAATGCAAAACTGTGTAGTTCATGAATAAACTAACACCTAGAACCAAAGCTAAAGTGCAGTAAGTCACTCATTTGACTCAATAGAGATCCACAGGGAGCTTTTATCACTAAGAAAAATAAGCCATCCACTGAAAAGGAAGTAAACAGTTAGTTTAGTACTGTGAATTGCAGTGTTACCTTCCTCTGATGCTTTTCAACCAAGTTAATGCTGAGAAATAGAGTGCCTCTTATCACCAGTAATATGGCCTTAACCTTTGTTTTCAATACTGTTTTTGAAGTGATTTAATATTTGCAGAGTTAGGTATCGCTGAAAATCTGCTTTAGCTAAAACAAAAAGGTTCCTTCTCCCATAGCCTCATTTAGCAAAATATCCTCCTGGCTTTCATGGGACTTCTTTTGTCTGTGTCAGGATAACTGAATAATCATGGGCAGCGAGAAGAGCAATGCTTTGTATGAAAATCCTCCTTCAATACATGCTAAAGTGTCTTACTCCTGGGATGAGAGTCAAAATAGTGCCAAATGTGAGGAAACATCGGAGGACTTAGTTAGATGAGCATGGATTTTGGGGGGAAGGGGTGATTTTTCTCACAGTACAGAAGATATTTTGGATGTGTTTCCTCGAGGAAAGACTTCGCAAAGTTTTTGGGCATCCACGAGTTGACATCACCCCTTTGCAGTGTGTCACGTACTGGCCTAATGAAACAAAAATAACTATGCTAAGAAAAGACTGTCCAGGAGAAACCCAACGCTGTGATTTCTGTATAAGGGTCTTAAACAAGTGGTGCAAATGCTCCATCCCAGTCTCACGCCTGCCAGTTTTAAAGGCAGTGACACCATTTATCACTTAGCACACGACAGGGCAGAAAACAACTTGCTAATTGTCCCATCTACCAGTTTGAGCGACAGCACCTCTCCTCTAGAGAAAGTCAGTTCTGATGCAAACCCCTTCATGATGGAGGCTTGTGTTTCACATCTTTATTGTTAAATTAAAATGCAATTGCCAGTAATGATGGTAGGGAGAACTCAGAGCACTTTCCACGGAGGAGAAGCCCAGCTCTCCCTGCAGAAATTTATACAGCGAGAGAAAAGAGGCCTGGATCCAAAGCCAGTAAAATCAACATGTGCTTTCCCACCGACTTTGGAGAGCTTTGCCAAAGCCACACTTGCTCTACCTTTGAGTGTTGCTGACACGCTGGGGCTGGCACTACAAACAGAAAACTTTGACGCCAGGCTCATTATTGAGAGCTAACATTTACAGATGCAGTAATACTCCAGTTTGTAAAAGAAAAAAAAATTGCACAGGAAAAAAATAGCTGAAATCTGGGCTTGCATGCAAGTTTTTGACACTTTTCTCTTAGAAGAAGAAATAAAGAAATTGTCCTACCTGGCTGTTCTGTGTCTTCTGTTCAACCTGGAGCTGTTTGCCACGACGAACAGAAGGGATTGTTTTCAGCACCACGCAAAGAGCCGCAGCTTCTTCTAAGCTCCCTGGACGGTTCCCCCGCAGAGCACGCCAGGCTTCTCCCCAGCTGGGAGGCGAGGCTGGCGAGGGAACACCACGCTTTCCAGGATTTAAACCCGTGCAGGGGCACACTGAACGCGACCCAGGAGTTACAGGATGTCTCGCTGTGTTCCGCGTCCTCGATAAGGACGGCGTGGGGAAAGGCAAAGTTCCCGAGGCTGTGGGTGGAACGTGGCACCGTGTAGCACTGAGTAAATAAAAACCAAGTGATCGTTGGACTCGGGTGTGACACCAGGTATTACAAAGGTTTATATACCACAGGCAGGACTTCGCATTCCGTCTAAGAGAAATGCAGCCTGAAAACGCGGTGGTGCGCCCTGCTTGCAGCTAAAGCAACACCAAGACCTTGAGCTCAATTTTTGGCAGTCAGCAGGTTTGTCTCCTTGGACAGCACTCAGATGGAGAATTTCAATCACAAAATATATTCTTTCTTACGGGTCAGGCATTTCGCTGCCTCCCATAAGGACCTATAAAATGCATGCAGCTTCTGTGGGATAGTTGCTTGTTTGGGGAGTTTATGGCGCCAAGTACAACAGGATCCTGATTCATGTTTCTGGATTCCATGGTTATGAGAAAAAAACACGTAGGTTCAGCTTTTGACACAGTTTTTTGCTTCAATGCATTCTTCAGACTAAATAAAACGTTTACAATCATAAAGCTGAGATAGAGAAGAGACAGGACTAATCTAAAAAAGCCACCTAAGAACAACGGTGATAGGGCACAATATGAAAACTTTCGATAAAATTAAATTGTCTAAGTAATGACATTTATCTGCAACACCAGTACTGCATACTTTCCTACAGTTTGATAATGCAGACTTCCAGTGCTAATTCACAAGCTTTGATTTGCTCCTTTAAGGTCTTTTTGCCACCTACTTTTAGGTTTAATGACACCTTCTGCCTGAACAATTCCAAATTAGTGTCAGGTTTGAATAGATAAATATTTTTTTCAAAGAACCTTTTTTTTTTTTTGTTTAACATTCTTTGCAATATGCTAAATTATTGAAGCAGAAGCCTTTCTAAAAGGTAATTCACACCTCCTTAACCACCTTATCTGTTTGGGGGTTTTTTGTTCTGTCTGTTCTTGGTTAATGAAAAGAGATTCATCAGTACCACTGTTCCCTGCAGCCTTTTTCAAACTAAATCTATTCTTTGGCTTTCAGTGCAGCAGATGGGATTGCAAACATAGCAGTGAAAGCTTACAATTTTATTTAAAGATCTCCCAGTAGATAATGGGCCATGGTTATGACTAATAGGGTCATGTGGGCAGGACCTAAAGAAGGAAGGATAACAGCCTGAGCAACACTGAAATGAGACTCAAATCCCCTCTCACATCTGTGACAGACCCTGGGCGAGTCAATAAATGCTGCTGTGCTTCTCTTTCCTTATTCATAAAAGGGAATAATAATTCTTCACAACATCAAGAGACCAAGTAGGAGACATTGGCAACTACAAGGTGTTCAGAGACACACCAGTGACGCCTCAGAACATGAGAATTCCTAAGTCTCTTTCATGTAACAAAGGCAGAGGCTGTCCCAAAGTCCTGTTAAACGCACTTTTATTCCCCTCCCCACCCCAAAATGGGAATAATCACATTTCTGTGGGGCACAAATAAATAAGCTCCTTTTCTGTTTACTTTCCAGTTCTTGTATTGGTTCATGATACTTTTATTGAAACAGAAGGTCTTAAGGGGAAAAGGTGTCACAGAGTGCAGCAGAAATATGACAGCCTCTCCTGTTAGCGTTTTGCCTCCAAGCATACAGCTATGAGCTGATAGGAAGACTTTTACATAGCATTCAGAATTAGTCTTGGAGGATACACAAAATTACAATTCTTTCCTGTCTTTGCTGTGTTGGTCACTAAAGTAAAAATAACTTCAAATTAACAATGGTTGACAATTTAAGGCTGAGAGTGCAACTTCAGATTAAAGTTTGTGTAGTATGAGGACTCTCTTCGTTTGGAGTTAAAAAGCTACTGTTTAAGAATGATGCAATTTTTAAGGGAAAAAGAAAGACATGCTGCTGCCTGATAAAAAGCCATGTTGCAAGAACTGCTTAAAAGATCTGCTCTTCCCTTAATGACCCTCAGCACTTTCCCAGAAGATTTCTTCCAGAGGAGTTATTTCAAAAGTTGTTGTCCCCTTTGCAAAAGACAACGTTTTGGGGAGCATTTCCCCTTTCTCCCATCCTGTGGACTGTAGGTCGCACCAATAATCTCTTTTTCTCATGCTCTGTGAATTCAGTGTGGGTTTGTTCAGAGCTACTGAGGGAGTTTCTTCACCCTCAGTTTCTGCCTTAAAAATATCCTGCTGTGCTGTGGCTTCCTCCTGTAGCTGTCATGTGCTGGGAAAGAGGCATGGCAATGGACAGACCTCTCTTGATTTCTTATGGACACTCATCCTGCCAGCGATAAGCACACCAGACATCCTGGAATAAGAAAATTTAGAATGACACCGTGACAGTGAGTTATATCTTAGTTAGCCAGCAGTTTTGCGACTCTTTTAAAAATTTTGTAGTGAACTATGTTTAATTAGTTAAGGAATGTTTGACTGTGTTAATTCTTTTGTTTTAAATCTGTGTTGGCTGAGTGTCAGTAGAAAACCCTGAGAAATTACCTCACATCACCTGCAGAAAGGAACTCCATGGATCCATACCTCTTAGAGAACTTAGTCAATAGCTGAAGAACAAAATTCAACAAAGAATTGTTTAATAGTTATCATATAACTAGAAATTAATTAATTAGATGTCACAGAACAAGAAAGATATCGTGAGAAAGTTAAGGAGTCAAAGGCTCAGAAAACTTGATTAATACATTGCAGGTGCAGTAAGGGACCCACTACATGGGCTTGTACACCTCAGAAAACTTAATCAATGGTAATGGTCTAGCCAGGACAGCAAATTTAATAAAGCACTGTTTAGCTGGATAAAACTTGGGTTATTCATTAAACAAAGATAGATGAGATATTGTGGTAGTAATTAAAAGAAACAGAACACCTATACCATGATGCAATAAATTGGGCAGACTTTTGAGAGTGTCTGTAACAAAATCTTGGGTGTTACAGTGTATGTAAATGCCTGAAAAATATTGTTTCTTTGAACATGTCTAAAGCAAATAAATTCCCAATATGTTCCCAATTTTGATTCAAAATTGTTATTAGGAATGTTTGTCCAACAGCTTTTTGCTGTTAGATTTAAAACCTTTTGTTTCAACTCATAGATGAAGCAGCAGGTATTTGGGTTTGGCTCTTCTGCATATCCAAAAAGAAGGTTAAAATCTAATGGAAGAACAGGTCCTGAAACACAGATGCATTCATCAGCCACACCCTCTCATTCATTTTGGACAACGACTATCCCTACTTCCTTCTCTAGGTCCTGCCATGCAGGTCACAAAGACCATACAGGTCATCAGATACACATAATTGAGTCTCTAAGTCTCTAAGAACGTGTATTGGTTGGGTGTGAAGAGAAAGGAACACTTTGATTTACGGACACAAAACCTCAGATGGGTTTGGCACACAACTTCCTGCAAACCTCAAAAGAGAGGTTCCCACCAACCATCAGGGCGGCTGCATGGGACATCCACTTTAACACAAAACCCACCCCCAGAAGCTTCTGTTTGCCCCCATCATCAGACTGGAAGCTGATTTGGGAAAAAGAAAAAAAAGTACATTTTTATTGGATTGTTTCCCGTATGGTATTCCCCTTAAACACCAGGAAATTATCTCACAGGAATTAAGGGGTGTTGCCCTAGGAAGGTGACATGGCTGGCAGCCCAGCTGAGGTGCCTTTACAGCAATGCACACAGCCTGGACAACCAACAGGAGGAGGTGGGACCCACTGTGGTGTTGGAAAACTATGACCTCATTGCCATTACTGAAACTTGGTGGGACAAATCCCATGACTGGAGTGCAACTATGGACAGCTACGGGGGCTGTTCAGAAAGGGCAGGGCAGGAAAAAGAGGCAGGGGGGTTGCCCTCTGCATCGAGAGGTGGATTGAGCGTGAAGAGCTGCCTTTGAAGAACAGTCACGAGCAAGCTGAAAGCCTGTGGGTAAGAATCAGGGACTGAGGAAACAAAGGGAACATTGTGGCTGGTGTTTACTACAGGCCCTGATCAAGGGGAGCCTGTTGCCGAAGCCTTCTTGCTGCAGCTACAGGAGGCATCACACTTGTAGGCTTTTGTCCTGCTGAGGGTCTTCAACCTCCCCAGCATGTGCTGGGAAAGTAGCACAGGGAGCTGCAGACATTCCAGGAGACTCCTGGAACGGAGCATATCTTCTTGAATAGACAGCCCTACCAGAGGGGCTGTGATGTGGATCTGTTGGTCACCAATGCAAACAAGATAATTGGGGACATCAAGACTGGAAGCAGTCTGGGCTGCAGTGATCATGCTTTGATGGAGTTTTAGTCCTGAGGGATGTGACCAGGTAAGGAGTAAAGTTAGCCTCCTGAACTTTAGGAAAGCAGAGTTCCAGCTCTTCAGGGAGATCCCCTGGGACACTGCCCACAGGGACAAGGGATTGGAACAGAGCTGTCAGAGCTTTAAGAACATCTCCCACAAAGCACAAGAGCTAGGCATCACCAGGAGCATGAAGTCAGGCAAGGAAGGCAAGAGACCGGCATGGCTGAGTAGGGAAATGCTAGTCAAACTAAAGGGAAAACAACTGCACAGGCAGTAGAAGCAAGGGCAGGCGAGCTGCGAAGAGTATGGAGACAAAGTACAGTTTTGCAGGGATGGGGTGAGGAAGGCCAAGGCAAAGCTGGAACTGAACATGTCAAGGCACACAAAGAATAGCAGGAAGGGCTTCTATGGGTGTGTTAACCAGAAAAGAAAAGTCAAAGAAGGTGCAACCCCCCTGATGTTCTATATTCCCCCTTGACATGGACAAGCTTGGAGCGGGTCCATGGGAACATCATAAAGTTGAAGGCCAAGTGCTGGTGCTGCACCTGGGTCAGGACAACCCCCGGTATCAGCACAGGCTGGGCATGAACAGACCGAGGGCAGCCCTGCCCAGAGGGACTTGGGGGTGCTGTGGGTGAGAGGCTGGACATGCCCCGGCCATGGCACTCACAGCCCAGAGAGCCAAACGTGTCCTGGGCTGCATCCAGAGCCCCGTGGGCAGCAGGGGAGGGAGGGGATTCTGCCCCTCTGCTCTGCTCTGATGGGACCCACCTGGAGCACTGCATCCAGCTCTGGGGTCCCTGCACAGCAGGGACGGGGACCTGCTGGAGCCAGTCCAGAGGAGGCCACAGAAGATGATCAGAGGGATGGAGGATCTCTGCTGTGAGGAAAGGCTGAGAGAGTGGGGGTTGTTCAGCCTGGAAAAGAGAAGGCCTCAGGGTGACCTAATTGTGGCCTTCCAGGACCTGAAGGGAGCCAACAAGAAAGCTGGAGAGACTTTTTGCAAGGACATGTAGTAACAAGGGGAAAAAGGGGAAATGGCTTCAAACTGGAAGAGAGTAGGCTTAGATTAGATATCAGGAAGAAATTCTTTACTGTGAGGGTGGTGAGGCACTGGAACTGGTTGCCCACAGAAACTGTGGATATCCCATCCCTGGAAGTGCTCAAGGCCAGGCTGGATGGGTCTCTGAGCAGCCTGGTCGAGTGGAAGGTGCCCCTGCCCATGGCAGGGGATTTGGAACAGGATGATCTTTAAGGTCCCTTCCAACCCAAACCATTCTGTTAGTCTATGATCTGACTCTCTGGCATTAAAGCAATGTCTGCACAGTGTAATGACAACTGGTGAGGTCTGGTTATATATGCATGAAGTTATTGCCAAACAAATCAGACACAAACGCTTTCAAATTTTCTTTCCTCCTTTTTTTTTTTTTTAAAATAACAACTTTCCAGCCACTGAGTTCAAAACAGAGTCTCACAAAGGGTTGCACCATCGCAGTCCACATCAGGGGAACTGTGGTGCTGGGGTTAGGCAGAGGTTAACTCCTTAAACCAGTGTTATGACTGAAACCAGTGTCTCATGGGAGTGTGTCTTCACACATGGCAGAAATAACAGAAATAGCAGTCTCCCAGTGGTGCCTATGACATGGGCCAGAGAGTGGATGTTACTGAAATGAGGGAAGAACAAAGTATCTGCTGTTGAATATTCAGCCTGACCCTTTGCTGAGAACCCTATTTCACGAAGAGTATTTTCAATAAGGCAGCATTAACTTGCCTTCAAAGACATGACTTAAATCTCTGGAGGGAACTCCCATGTATATTCAGGACAGCTACCCAAACTCACTTGCAGAATTTAGAAGTCTCCTAGTGAGAAATATGCCAGCAGATGCTTCCTGACATTTAATGCTAAACATGTTGTAATGGGGCTATAAACAGCCTTTCACTCCAAAACATATGAAGGAATAGCATAAGACCCCAGGGAGGGACAGCTCTGTAGAAATGGGTTTGTTGTTCCTGATTAGGATTCAGACAGCCATCCCTGGTGTTGTTAGTACTGGTTTGATTTGTTCTAAGGCATATCAGATGTTTGTTGCACAAACAGACTCCCTGATGCTTTCATCATGATGGAAAATTAAAAATAAGAGGTGTTAAGTAAAGAACGGGTGCCACAATATGAGTCTAAAAGCAGCACATGGTCATGTAGTCACTACAACCCACTGCTGTCATGAGAACTCCTGACCAAGGTTTCCATTTTAACTTTTGCTACAGTGTGGTTGTCACTTTTCAGTGAATTTCAAGACTATTCATGTTCCTACTTCCCTTTGGCTGCTGTGAAAAGTCTCAGTTTCCCAGCAGGTTGTGAGAATATCAGTGACATAACCTTCAAAGCAACAATTTCTAAGGCTTCCAGAAAAACTGAGATTTTTCAGTCATGGCTGAATACCTGAAGAGAAACCTTTTGGCTCTCTGACCAGCAGTTAAATGTAGAGAACATTACAAGAGAAGGACATTAAAAGTCATGAGAGGCATCTGTATAAAATAGCAGCTAGAGAACAGTAACAGAATAAAATCTGGCCCAAATGAAGGTGAAACTCAACCTCAGACAGGGGTCAACAATGTGTTCAGGGCTCATTTTGTGAGAGGTAGGTCAAGTTTCGTGCAAAGTTTCTGCTCAGGTTCATCTCACTTTTCCTGTGATTGAAATTAACATCATTAACATGATCCACAATTAACAATTAAATGTGGTTCACAGGTAACATCATTAATGTGACAGGACTTAGAATTTACAACAGGATCATAAATTAGAATTTGACCCTACGCGCCTAAGTGTGCAAACAAGCAAAAGATCACAACACGTGTTAAACCTGGACTTGTTTAACACACATGTGCCGCGGTGCTCGCCAAAGGGCAAGCTCGGCTGGACCCGAGCACCGGGCAATCCCAGCCCACGGCTGCTGAGAAGGATGGAGGCTGACTGTTTGCGGGAGGATGGGCAAGGTCTCTGGTGAGTCGCGCCTCGACCACCGATGAACAGAGCGCGGAGGAGATTGGAAGAAAGTGAGGGACTCTTCTTGGGGAAGCAGGAACAGGTTTATTGGCACCGAGGAGAGGGGCCAAGAAGAGCCCCAAACAGCTCTGGGCAAGGGGTTTTATACCCCAGCAGCGGGGGTGGAGCGAACCTTTTGATAACCAATAACAACAACAGCTGCGGGAGGTACAGAGGCGGGGAACATTACACAGTAGCAAACAGGGGAATGGGTGGGCAGGGAGGACCAGTCAAGGGGGATTCCATAACTGGGAGGTGGGGAGTGCGGCGGCCATTTCCCTTGTGCCGGGGGTCACGTCTTTCCCGCCAAGGCCAACGGTTTTTCCCGCCAAGCTGCCTCAGGGCAGCCATGTTAGGGTGGGCGGCCATCTTATGGTTCCTGGGCCCTTGAAGGGTCAAACCACTGGGCCTTTTGACCGACGGGGTCCAGGACACCGTGGCGGGAACCGTGGCTCACCGCTACACACATGAACTTCTACAGTGAAAACATTTAAAATACTATTGCAATTGATTGCTGACATGTGTCTGTCTGGCATCATCCACCCTAAACTGGTCAGGGAACTCTAAAGCATCACAAAATACTTTTATTTAACATATTCCCATATGCAATCACAACAGTGTTCATTAAGAACAACATAGTACATAGAGTTTTAATCCCCACAGAAGCAGACTCAGGCATACCAATACCCATTCTGCCAGAGGAGAAATTTTGGTGAAGGACTTCCAGAAACATAATGGCTGACAAGTTTATAATAAAACATTGAAGTTAAAACCACTCCCTCAGCATGACAGGCAAAACAGGGTACATGAGACTCAGTTTCCCCTTGTGGAACGAGTTACTAAGGGCCATTTTCTGTCCCAGCGTAAGTCAGAAATGAAGCTAACATACTCTGTGCTAACCGAGGATTGGCCCAAGTTTTTGTATTTTCCTGGTCAGGTAGCTGTTTCCAACCTGCACTATTAGGCAGTCCAAGGGCCCTCAGTGAAACTGACCTGCAGCATCCACCAGATGAGAATACATCCCACTGCTCAAATTTCCCAAATTTGCTTTACTGAAACTTATATAGATTTTGGCTTTTCATTATTTGATGTGTCCCAAGAGGTGCTTGAAGATGCCAAGACTCTGGAAAGGCTTGGGGAGGAAAAACTAGGCAGGAATTATTTTTTTCTAAGACTTCTCACATATTCCCATATTCTGAGCATGTGAAGAGCTTTTCATTTCCTCCCAGGACAATTTGAGTTAAGGCAATATCACAGACATACCTAAAGGCTTCTGTTTAACCCAGCAATATTACTTAGGCTTTTGAAAAAGGCATCTGACAAATAAGAACAAGAAAAATAATTTCAACATAGTGGTAACCCCAAGTAGAGTTTAAACTGTCAGGGGAGTAAGTTAAACAAAGATGTTACCTTGTTAGCATCGTTTCCCCTTTTCCTTACATGTTTTTGGAGTGCCTGAGTTTGTCCCTTGCATGCTGGGGACGTCAGATGTTGAGAGATGCAAATTCAAAACCACTGTGAAGACGTCTCTGATATCCCCCAGCTACAGAAATAAACTTTTGGTTTAGGCTTGCAAAATCATCAAACTTCCTGCTCCTCTCCCATCTCCTCTCAAGAAAAGATAAATGCTTGCTATAATAGGTGCCCTACTTACCTAAGGCTTTGATCTCTCTCAACTCTCTGCTTGCAGATTTCTGGAGGAGCCCCAGCGTACGTGAATTTACAATGCAGCGAGCTGCTGTGCTTTCCAAGAGGGCTGGTTTCAGCACCGTGTCTGCAAGACTTCAAAGGAGAGGGGAAAGTTATTTTTCTACTTATCGCTCCAATTTCCCTCTCCACTGCCTCTGGACACTGTCAGTCCTAGGAGATCATAGAATGGCTTGGGTTGGATGTGACGTTTCTCAGGACAGGCTCTACGCTGAACTTCACTGAACCATATCCGAGGAGAAATATGCTCGTGAGATGCTTTGGGGTATTTTTTTATTTCCTTGCAGGAGTCAGAGTGTGAATTACTATCACTAGATATACTGCCCTCTGCTTCAGACACGCAAACACACATTTATGTGTTATCTTTGACTTTGAAACAGCTACCTGAGCCAGTAGGCAAGCCCGTGACTAAGCCAGCACTCTCCTGCAATCTCATGGGAAAGGTGCTTAGACCTTGGCAAAGTATGGAGAATATTTTGAGGGCTTGGATTCCTGCCCCCTCATTTAACTACAGTGACCAGTTCTCAAAGATTATGTCAGTTGGTCACCTGAGAGCCTTTCCAGGTCTCCAGGCATAAATCATGGCTGCATACCAGCTCCTGCACTGCTGGGTATTGCCCTCCCCTGTAATCTCTCACCACCATGAGAAACCATGGATGGTTCATGCCTGGAAATGTTCAAGGCCAGGCTGGGTGGGGCTCTGAGCAACCTGGTCTAGTGGAAGGTGTCACTGCCCATGGCTGGGGGGTTGGAACAAGATGATCTCTGAGGCCCCTTCCAGCCCAAACCATCCTGTGATTCTGTGATGACAGAGCTGCCCTTCCAGTTGTGTCTTCAGTCCTGGTGGTTGATTTCATGCCAGGCATTCAACACAGGGATACACGCCGTGATTGCACAGCCTTTGGCACCACTACAGGCTGTCATGAGGAGCCAGAAAAGTCAGCTTGCCTGACAGAGTGAAAATTCACCTAAGTTTGTGTTATTCTTCTGTTAAAATAGCATTTAATGCTATTTCAACAATGATTATATATATGTAGCAATGCTCTGTCATTTTATTTAAAGTATTTTTTTTCCCAGACAGTCGTGATTTCTCATGATTTTCATCATGTCTCATGAGTCTTTGTTCCAAGTCCTTTATTAATGAACTCATTGTGCTATACTGGAGCAGACCTAGGTCCAAATAAAAGCAATACAATTAACCTGGCAGGGAGAAGCGTGTGGCTGGCTGGAGTGGCAGTGGACCAGCAAAACCACAGCAGCTGCAGTATCTCAACCCTGTATATCTGCACAGCCCTGGACTGTGCAGTATCAGCCTGCCCAGGGTAGGATCCTGAGGGAGGCAGGACCTTAAGCAGTGGTGAAGGATGTGTTAGTCCTGGCTGAAGGCTCACGAGCAGACCAGGACTCAGGCACGCTGGAGCAGCAGGTAATGTGGGAATTCTGCTTATGCTGCCGTGCTGTAAAGAAAACAAGGTTTGCTTTCCTGACATTGGGCAAGAAAATGTTATCCTCACCAAATACCCAGTGTCAGTGTTTCTAGTTCTGCAAAGTGGTCCATTACCTGATTGCAAAACACCTGCTCCATGCAAGCGACAAATCTGGGAGGCTATGGGGCTTCCAAAGGCTTCCCAGAGACCTGTGTACTCTGGGTAAGAAATCCACCCAGATCAACTCCATTCTTCACAAGTGACAAGTTAGGAAAGAAATGAAAGCAAAATGTCTGCTGGAGGAAGTTTTGCTTCCCAGATTTGTAGACCAGTGACATTTTTTTTCTGTTTGGGAACACTTGAAAAAAAGGGAAAATTAAAGAATTTCTGCCTAGGTTTCCTATTCTGCAGAACTCTCTAGTCAGATCAGATGGTCTGAGGAACAGGCTGGGTGTAGCTGAGAAGGTGATAAGAACCCAAACCACTAATTGACAAAAATACCTCAGTCCTCAGAGGGCTGACTTGCTCATTACAGGCAGCGGGATTAATTGAGAGGCCTCCCACAGGCAAGGCCTTTTCATGGAGAAAGCTTTACCTGGGGCAGGAATGCCAAAGGAGTTTGGAAAGTTACTGAAGATGAGCTGGGTGGAAATCCCTTGAATCTCCAGTCAGCATGACCTGAAAGAATACTTCTGCTTGATCCCAAATCCATTAACCAGCACGACCCTGGGAATTTGAGGGAGATGCCTGGTCCTGCTTCCAGCTGGGATCAGAGGGAGGGAGAATGGCCAAAACATTGTGGAATTCAGTACTTCTTCATGTGATTGCCAGGAGTGGGGAAAAGGGACACTCACTTCCAGGAAGAAGGATGTTCCGTTCCAGTCAGGAAGCCTGGGGTGGTGGGGAAGACATGGTCAGTATTTTGCCATGGGCTTTCTGTGTAAATCATTTCTCCGTCCCATACCTTTTGTTATTATTGTCACTGTTACTGTTCATTTTCTTATCTTGTTGCTGTTTCCAGTAAATTGTTGTTATCTCTTTATATTTTGTGTTTTCTGGAGGGGGAGTGGAAGTGAGTTGGGAGTGTGTTTTTTGTTGGTTTTTGGTTTTTTGGTTGTTTTTCTTTTTTAGCAGGACTACTAAATTGTGGAATACCATTCCTAAACCATGACATGCAGCAACCAAACACTTAAGAAAAGGGAAGATTTGAGGTGCCTATAGACCATGGAGGAGTGTGTAAGATCAATCTCTGGTGCTTCACAGGAAAGATAGGAGAAGGAAACTTGTATTTAGTTTTAGCTTATTTCTAACCAGTGTTCAGTGAGATGGAGAAGGGTGGGATACTCCCTGATCCTTCCAGGAGGCTTCTGAAATAACAAAACACATGACCCGGCAATGGTGTGTTATCTGGCATTTCTTTCTTCTTCGTTCTGGACCGATTGAACCATGTGGGTTCATTTCGGCAACTAATTCTGCTCTGGTAAACCTGAAGATAGACAACACTGGTTAAACTCCCCCACTTATTTGCTCTGAATACCTGACCTTCTGTCACAAACATATAATAAAGAAACAACCAGTGTCTGGAAGTCTTAAACCAAGTAAGTGAGTATTAGAAAACTAAAAACTCCCAAACAATTAACCAACAGGGCAAAACGCCAACAGTTGATCTCAATTTATTAGAGTTTTAGCAGCAAGATAAAGAATATTTTTCTGGTAGAGTTGACAAATGCGTCCAGAACCACTGAGCTCAATACAGAGTTCAGAGATGGTGCACTATGGCCTGGGCAGTGCAGTAGATGAAGTGAAATGATCTGCTGGTCCTTCCCTGGCTCTGGTTGTATGGATATTACAGAGAGAGTCATAGAATCACAGAATGGCTTGGGTTGGAAGGGCCCTTAAAGGTCATCTCATTCCAACTCCCCTTCTGTGGGCAGGGGTGCCACATGCTAGGCCAGGCCCTAAACGTCTTCAGGGATGGGACATCCTGCAGTCATCACTGCTTTGCTGAATGTAAGAAAAGTCTGCAGTGAGCTGGGCAGATGGTGGGGTGGTAAATGATGAGAGAAGTGGTGGGCTCTTCTCTCACAGAAGTTGATGGCCTTTATTAAAACTCATGCTAGCAACGCTTTCTGCCAAGTCCCACTTCTCTGTCAGTGTTCTCAAACCACATTACATGACTCAGATGAAACCCACAGCATGGACAAAACTGGCTGCAGCATCATTAGCTCTTGCTTTACTGATGCTGGTTATGGTGGTGCTCTGCAGAACAGATGTGAGCTCTTACCAAGGGTGAGCTGTTTCTGCTTTGGCACCAGGATGGCACCAGACAGACACTGGAGACTGAGATAGATCAGTGTCAAGAGGCAAAACACATCTCTTTATTTCCCATTTCATCATCCCACACCATGCAGGGAAGACTAAAGGTGGATACCCCCAAGCCACGTTACCTTCTTGTTCCTATTTCCCTTTGGTTCAAACCTCACACATACGAGGTAAACATTTTGAAATTTCAGCAAAATGACTGATTGCTACAGTTAGTCCAGATGGCACAGACGAATCCTGGAGACTTTTTTGATGTCAAAGTCAGAAGACTGAACACAGGTACAACTCACCTTGGCTATCTGGGCAAGAAAAAATGTTGTGACATATAAGATAAAGCCAGTAAATGGCTAGTCAAGGGTGGAGAGGAAAAAGACTTCCCAGGCAAAATGTATCAGTTTCCATATTGTTTATTGCTATTTTTAGTGGAAAAGCACTAGTTGCCATCACTAGAACTATGAAATATAAGGGTTGTATATTGCTTAAAGAGGCATCTTTTGATTGCGATAGGGACCAAATCCGACTAGGGAAGGCTGATCACCAAGTGCCATCATGCCAGTTATCAGATGGCTCCTGGGAAGTGTGGCTTGTACCTGCTGGCTTATGGGAATACGTGCTTTTGCTGGCACTGAAAGGTAGGAACCATTTGAACATATGAGGCTGTGAGCTGACCCTCAGTAGGAGGGCTTTGGTTTGTTGTCCTGGGGTTGACACACTCATGTTTTCTCTTCTTGAAGAGTGCTCCCCCTGAAAAGAGTCCTGGGGCTACAAATCTGTGAAGCAAAACTTCCTCTGACAGAGATTTTACTTCAATTTCTTTCATAACTTGCCTCTTTCAGATTTGATGGTGTGCAGCACTCACCCGGTGACCAAAGCCTTCACAACCTCCTTCATTTGGGGTATAATGGCAGGAGTTAAGTTAGTTTGAGCTCCAGCTGAAAGGACAAGATATTGTTTTTCCTGCTTCTAGTGTCTAGGCTGGAGCACAAGCTTCCCTCTGCAGAAAAATGTGTGGGGGTTGCTCTGCAGTGCTGTCAGGTGTTGTCAGGAAAGGGTGGCTTGCAGGAGTCAGCTGTAATACAATAGCTTCGTATCCATATCCAGCACTGGCCATGGTGCCCCACTTCTGCTCATGGCTGTTTTGCTACTTCCAATGGGGAGAAGAAGGGCAAGGAGGAAAATGCCCCAAAAATTTCACATCTGTAGCACATGGGGATTGAGGGTATTTGCAAAAGGCTGCGTGGGTTTGTTGGAAAATGTTTCAAAACTGAGCAAGAAACTTTCCTGGAACACAGAGGGTATTTATGTCTTCAAACTACACACAAACAAATATACACACAGGGGAATAAGTTATTGCTGCTGCCAAGCTTTGAGAGAAAACCTTGGTTTCTATTGTGTTTTTATTGCATCTGTGATGGTCATCCTCAGAAACTTCCTCCTTTGATGAAATTGATGACCTAGGCTTGACTCCAGGCACATGAAAATAATTCCAAATAAGGACCTGCAGCCTGACAAGCTGCTGTGCTCCAGAGAAGGATAAACTGACCATGTTTATCAGCAACTTGAATTAAAGGAGGCTGTTTGACTTCATCATGTCTTCCAGCTGCCAAAGCCATATACCTCTCTGCACCTCTAACTGTGATTAGGAAGGAGGCAAACCACTGCAAATTGTATTTTCTGCTTCTGGAGATGCTGACAGACAAGGCTTATGTTCCTTAGTTTGCTAAACACCAGAGGGTAATGAGACAGCCTTGAGAAAGAGCATCTCAAGGGCAGAGGGCAGGGGGGGAAAGAGAAAAAGATTCTCAGCAGGCAGTGAGAGCACCTCTTTCTTTGCAGAATTCAGTTAATTCAGATGTACCTCCCCATAGGTTCATTCACAGGGTTGGTGTTCTCACTCTGAATTATGGAAAATAGATGAAAATCCTCTTGGCTGACAGTTGTCATTACAGGAAAACAGCATCTCAGCAATTGGCGAATAGCTTCTATTAATCATGGCACTACCAGATATGACAGCTGACAGGTTTTGTCACTACACAGTCACAGAGATGATAAAAGGAGGTGTTATTCTGGGTTTAGTTCCAATAAGAAGCAAAAATACTAGAAAGAATAACTTATAAAAGCACTATTGTCCAGTGAATAGTTACCTGTAGTTTATATGTAAGGATAAAGGGGTTTTGATTTCTGAAACAACAACAAAAGACTTCACAAAGCAAAATCAAGTCAAGATAAATAAGATCAGGTTAAAGCTCATCTGAGTTAATCTTGACAAGGAAACAGGAAAATATAAAGGTTCTTTGAGGCACATTGAGAGTACTGAGCACTATGTACTTTATAATGGCAGAACTTGAGGCTAATGCCTTTGTCTCAAAGTGAAACAATTACTGGACTGGAAGAAGTCTTTGACACAGTTTGTGATGAGTACTGCAGGTCTGTGGACATGCCGAGTGCTTGGAGGTCCAAATTTTATGTGGTATTCATTGAACTTTCAATATGCTTACATTATTTGTCACACAGTGTTTTATATTGTACTGAAATAACCAATGTTACACTTGCAGGCTTCTGCCTGTTACCTGCAGGCTGCCAAAATTCATCGTTCTTCTTTCCCAGTGCACAACTGCTGTGATTCTCAGTGTCTTTTGCAACACACAAAATGTGCGAAGGAATCGGCTCAGGCACCTCACAAACTTGCTGTTGCTCAGTGTTAAGCAGGATTGTCGTGCCAGAGGTCCCCAGGTGAGACTGACGGATGTCACCAGGGTCTGGATTAGAGAGGCACCGTTCACCTGCCTGCTCTTCTGCCCCTTGTTGACTTGGACACATTTAGGAGAGAGGCATTTGCAAAGGTGGTTGCGGTGTTGTGGAATCTGGTTTGCTCTCTTCTCATAAGTCATTGTGGTTTCTTGAGATTTTGAGCTTGCTGGTGTGATGCTGGAGGTTTTCCTTGGTGTTTTGGTGTGAGGCAGTTCCTGGGGACTCTGCTGAGTCTAAAGCCTGTTTCATGGTCATGGTGTCTGAGGGACAGGCTTCAAAAGGAGCCTGGTCTCCTTTCTGTCATGTGCTTCTGTCTAGGTTTGAAAGACAGGTGTCTGCCAAGGAAGGCAGGAGCCTCCCTTGGAATGGAAAATGTAACCCCTCTGCCCTCCGAATTATTATAATTTTTAAATTAAGGGGCTTTCAGGCAAAGATATGAGGGGTAGGAATAACAGTTCTTTACTAATATATATATATATGTATAACAAGACAAAAAACCAACAGTAACTCTGGCAGTAACAGCAAACAGCACCACAAACCCAGTGCCAGCCTCTCTCGGCTGTCGGGCCCTTTCCCCGTGGGTGCAGTTCCGGTCACAGCCGGCAGGGGCGCTGGCGGCTCCCGGTGAGCGGGGCGGGGGCGGTGGGTCCCCCGCGGCTGCAGGGGGCGCTCCGGAGCGGGCTCGGGGAGCACGCGGTGATGGCGGCTCGGCCGAGCCGGGAAGGGATGGAACAAAGGCTGCACAAACCCCCTGGGCAGCTGATCCCGGTGCCCCGCCAGACCCTCGGGAACAGCAGGCTGGAGCAGCAGAGATGAGCAGATCCCGGGTGGCAGACGAGATGTATCAAACTCCGGAGTGCAGCAGGAGCCCCGGGAGGTCTGGGCGGACAGGGCGTGCGGGGCTGCAGTGTAGCGAAGGCTCAGAGCAGCGGCAAAGGAACAGCACAGGCAGGGAGGCCGCGGCCCGGCTCCCAGCGGGGCAGGGAAAGGCGGGCTTGGCATCCCGGGGCTTTCCCGTGAGGCACCCGAGCAGATGGTGCAAAGTCCCTCTTTTAGTGAGGTAGGGTGTTAAATAGGGTCCCAATGAAACGGCCACTCCAGCAAGCAGAGCTCCACTCATGGCAGAAGGAAGGCAGCAGAACCCCGCAGTGGTGATGAATTCTCCCCACAGCGACCGCAGCCTCTCTCCCCTCCAAACGCCGAGAGAACAAGAGGGCTGGGGGCTGCACCCAACCCCTTTTCCCCAGTCCAAACTCATGGCATTTCTGCCCTACAGGAGAAAACCCCAGGTAAAAGGGAGTAGCCAGCTGGACCCCTCCCCTGAGCTGCAGCCTGGTCTTTTGTCTCTCTTAAGTATCCAGTCGGTACTGTCTCCTAGCAACATGTATGGGGCAAAATTCCGTAAGAGGGAGAAAAACAAAAACCGAAAGGAGAACTCCTAAAACCCCAACAGCTTTTTGTCGCTGAGAAGGTGGGCAAGGAAAGGCAGATGAAAAACATCCCACAAAAGGACCTGGCCTCAGTTATCACCCACAGAGAAACTGCCCAAAACAGAAAACAAGGAAATAGAATATACTGTGCTAGAAGTTCAGGGGGCTCAAATTCCCCTGATCTCCAGGGAAGGATCACTTCCATGCTACACTTCTGGTAACACTGACACGTGTTACTGAAGGAAGAGGGGAACTGAAGGCAGAGGGGGTCTGTTCCTCTGTGGAGGTGGAGCTCTTGTCCAAAATATGTGCCATACCCAAGTGACTTGTGACTTTTGCAGCTGACCTGAGCAGCATTCAAGGCTTTAGGAGTCTTGAAGAACAGTAAAAGGAAGGATGGAAAGAGAAACGAGATGTAACATGGAGGATTTGGCAGAGCTAGAATGTGCAGAACCAGCTTAATCCTGGCTGGGAAATTAGAGATTTCCCAACTCTAACCTGTTCAAGGTGTACATTTCTGAAAGTTTCTCCATTGCTTCTGAGATGATGTGGGAGCAGTGGCTGCTTGCAGGAATAAATATATGATGGTAAGAGGCATTCAGTGCCATTTGTGAGCCAGCTGAATCTTCCCACAGGTTGTGAGTGGGCAAACTTAATTTCTAGGCACATATCTGAAAGCTCAAATCTGGGTGGACTCAAAAAAAGCCCCCATTGAATACAATGCGAGATGGGAATTCCTGGTGAGAGGACTCTGGGGTGACATAATAGAAATGGGCAGAGAAATATGAGAAGTCCACAAAGGCAGGGCCTGATAATGAGAAGTACTTCTTAAAGCTAGGGGAAAGTGATGCTAGAGAGGCTGTACATTGGAGAGAAACAAAAAGAAGTTATGCACATGGGACTGGAAATGGAGAGCACTGCTTGTGAGCAAAAACCCAGCTCTTGTCTGGTGTAGCAGAACAAAGTTTAGTGAAGATGACAATGTTATCCAAGCACCAGGAGACTTTACTGTGCTGAAAAACACTGGTGCAAGAACAAATATTTCTACATTGGACATAAATCTCAGGCAACAACTGAGAAGATAAAATACCAGAGAAATGCGATCCTGAAAAAAATCCTCCAGCATCCAACACTCCTAGTTTACAAGAGGAGTCTGTGGGATTATATACCACAACTCCCAGGGAGGGCTCAGACCCACAGTGAATGTCCCACCAAGCTCTAGGGAACACTGCCAGCCTCGTTAGGCTATTGCAGATGTTCACAGAGCCACGTCCAGAGATTTCTCCAGAAGGGAGGAAATGAGAGCATAAGAGCAGAAAAGGAGGAAGATGACATGTCTGGAGGAAATCCCATGAACAGCCTGACCTAGTCCCCTGCCACAACACTGCCTAGTCCCTCCCTGATGCTGTCCAGAAACCGAATCCCACATTTCAAGTGCTGTCTGCCTTCTCAGTGTCTATGTTAGTCACTCCCAGTCTTCTTATCTCCATCCATCAACTTGCTAATTTCTTCCAGGAACGCTGATAAACCACCCTTCCCACTCCTGCCCTTGGGTCTCTGCTCTCATCCATTACACACCCAGAAACACAACATCCTTTCCCATATGGACCTTTTATTCCCACCATGTGCACACAAGCACACATCATCCCTTTGAGTCCAGCTATCTCATCCCTCCAGCAAAGTTTTCTGATGATGTCACAGACCCAAGCTGGCCACAGCTTTGAAGGTGATTTCCCTGAGATCAAAAAGTCTCTGAAGTCCAAAAACCAGGCTTGTTTTCTTTCTCTCTATTCCTACAAAATTAATTAATATTTTAAAATATTAGAAGTCTAGAAATGAAAGGATTGTCAAAAAGTCTCAACCATCCACCAGTTCTCATCAGGGTGACTTCTTTCTTTCTCCAGCTGACTTCCCAAGTTGCAGCAACCCCTTGAACTTCCCCTTTTGGGATCCTACAAAAGGCTGCTGTGTCACTGGGAAGGTTTGGCACCATGTCTGCTCCTCCCAGCAGCCTGTCAGCATGCTCGGAAGAAAAATGAAAGTGTTTTTTGAACTACTGACCATTGCTCTTAAGATTAGGAGCAAAGAGCAAACTCTTAAACAGCTTCCTTTTGGGGGCTGGTCCACATTTTGAATGCTGGATGCTGTTCTGGTCCTCATATTCCTGGTCCTCACAGCTCAGAAATGATCCACTTAAATGGGAAAGGTTCAAAGAAGAACAAAGACTATCAAAGGTTTGGGGAAAAAGAAACCAAGACACTGCCACCCCACAGAGCAATGACTCGGGTGGGATAAGATAAGGTCTACAGTATCTCCATTGCCAGGAGGGCAGCACTTTAGCATTTCTTTGAAAAAATAATGGAGGGTGTCAAATTAATAGGTTGGAATCATGTTCATAATAAAAGAAGATAAGGTCATATTCTAGAAGCACTTGTAAATCCATGGAACTGCATAGAATTTATGAGAGAGAAATCATGGAGTCAGGAACAGCCCTCAAGTTAAAAATCACCAGCACCACAAAGAGCATCAGAAGGAAGCATCATGAAGTTTACCTTGTTCTGACTCTTCTCTAGACAGCTGCTCAAGACAACCATTTCCACCCCAGGTACACCAGCATACAGGTATTTGTAAAATAAGTATTCTATTTGTTCATTTATTTATTATTACATATATAATAAATAAATTTACAGTGCATATCCTACATCCAGCTGTTATTTTGAGGAATATTCAGAGTAAATTCATTCATGTGCACACCACAGTATTGCTGCCATAGGTACCAACAGAAACATGAGTGTTCATAGCTCAGATCTGCAAGGTTTTTCAGGCAGAAAGGAAAATTTCAAAGCATCACAATTACTGTAAACCTGAGAAATGAAGCAAGATGGGCAAACAATTTTAGGCAAATATGTTACAAAGTAATGCTTGTGGAAACTGATGTTGTGATTAAAAAGTTCACAAGCTTGGATGGCAAGAGAAGTGCTAAACCAGTGGATAAGCAATACCTTCAGCAGAGTTGGGTTCCTGGCTCTGCTGTAAAAGCCAGGCCTCTTGCCCTGTGCAGGCCTCTTCCCCATGGTGACAGGCAACACTTTCTTTCTTTGAATTGCTCTGTATTGGTTTCTCTCCTCTGCAGCACTTGCTGAAGCGATGACAAGCAGGAATTCTGATGAGTGAAAAACCTGTGAACCACCTGACCAGGTACTGAACTGGGGCTTTAAAGTCATGCTTTAAACTACATACCATGCAGTATATGCCACCAACTTCAGCAACTTCCCCATGACGGAGCCAGGACTTTGAGTTGTACTTGAGTTACCGGAGTTACTCACGTAAGAATTGCAGAACTGTAGAACCATTTCAGTTGGAAAAGACCTCTACATCAAGTCCAACCATTAACCCACCATTGCCAACTCCACCATTAAACCATGTCCCCAAGGGCCAAATCTACACATCTTCTAAATACCTGCAGGGATGTTTGCTCCACCATGTCCCTGGACAGCCTGTTCCAGTGCTTGACAACCCTTTCAGTGACCAAATTTTTTCTTAATATCCAACCTAAACCTTCTCTGGGGCAACTTGAGGCCATTCCCTCTTGTCACTTGTTTACCTGAGAGAAGAGACCAACCCCCACCTGGCTACAGCCTCCTTTCAGGTCACTGTAGAGAGTGATAAGGTCCCCACTGAGCCTCCTTTTCTCCAGGATAAACATCCCCAGCTCCCTCAGCTGCTCCTCATCAGACTTGTGCTCCAGACCCTCCCCCAGGTGTGTTCCCCTTCTCTGGGCATGCTCCAGCACCTCCGTGTCTTTCCTGTAGAAAGTGGCACAAAACTGAGCAGGATTTGGGGTGTGGCCCCACCAGTGCCGAGCACAGGGGGACAGTCACTGCCCTGGTCCTGCTGGCCACACCATTGCTGATACATTCAGGGTGTCCTTGGCCTTCTTGGCCACCTGGGCACACTCCAGCTCATGTTCAGCCACTGCTGACCAGCACCTCCAGGTCCTTCTCTGCTGAGCAGCTTTGCAGCCACTCTTTCCCAGCCTGGAGCTGCAGGAGGTTGGTGTGACCCAAGGGCAGGACCTGGAACTTGGCCTTGTTGAACCTCACACAATTGGCCTCAGCCCATGGATCCAGCCTGTCCTGATCCCTCTGCAGAGCCTTCCTGCCCTCCAGCAGATCAACACTTCCACCCAACTTGGTGTTATCTGCAAACTCAGGGTGCTCTCAGTCCTCTCATCCAGATCATCAATAAAGATAAACAGGACTGGGCCCAACACTGACCTCTGGGGGACAGGTCTAGTGACCAGCCACCAACTGGATGCAGCACCATTCAGCACCACTCCCTGGGCTCGGCCATCCAGACAGTTTTCACCCAGTGAACAGTGCACCCATCCAAGCCATAAGCAGCCAGTTTCTCCAGGAGATGCTGTGGGAAACAGTGACAAAGGCTTTGCTGAAGTCCAAGTAGAGACACATTCCCAGCCTTTCCCTCATCCACTACATGGGTCAGCTTGTCACAGAAGGAGGTCAGGTGGGTCAAGCAGGACCTGCCTTTCGTAAACCCACACTGGCTGGGCCTGATCCCCTGGTTTGCTGTATGTGTCCATGATGGCACTCTGGATGACCTGCTCCATGACCTTCCAGGGCACTGAGGTCAGGCTGCCAGGCCCGTAGTTCCCTGGATCTTTCTTTTGGCCCTACTTGTAGATGGGCATTGTTTTTGCCAACCTCCAGTCAGCTGGAACCTCCCTGGTGAGCCAGGGCTGCTGGTAAATGATGGAAAATGGTCTGGTGAGCACTTCTACCAGCTCCCTCAGTGCCCTTGGGTGGGTCCCATAGACCTGTGTGCATCCAAGTGGTGCAGCAGGTCCCTTACCATTTCCCCTGGGATCACAGGGCTTCATTCTGCTCCCCATCCCTGTCTTACAGCTAACCAGGCTGAGAACAACTGGTCTTACTATTACAGACTGAGGCAAAGAAGGCATGAAGTACCTCAGACTTTCCTTCTCCTTTGTCACTTCGTTTCCCACCACACCCAATAAGGGATGGAGATTGTCCTTAGCCTTCCTTTTGTCACTGATGTATTTATAGAAACTGTTTTATACGGCAGTAGCCAGATTCTAGTTGGGCTCTGGCCCTCCCTGCGCAATCCCACAGTGTCCTTGTAGTCCTCTGAAGTTGCCCCTTCTTCCAGAAGTCAGAAACTTCCCTTTCTTCCCCAAGTTCCAGCCCAAGCTCTCTGTTCAGCCAGCGTGGCCTTCTTCCCTGCTGGCTCATCTTTCGGCACATGGAGATGCCCTACTCCTGTGCCTTGTGCCTTTAAGATTTCCTTATTGAAGAATATCCAATGTTCCTCGATTCCTTTGCCCTTCAGGACTGCCTCCCAAGTGACTCTGTTGCTAAGCATATGTTAACCAAGGAAAAAATGGCATTTCAGATCACAGAAATTCAGAGACCCACGTTATCATGAAATATGAGTCTCTGAGTTATCTGACCTTGTCTGCTGGAAATTGGCAGAATCCCCAAAAAATGAGGAGAGGGAGTAGTTTAGTTGCCATCTAGAAGGCTTATTCTTTCATCTCTTGTGCATACCATCTACAGAGTATTAATGTTCGTAAGAGGCTGAAAGTTACGAATCAAGCTTGGTATAAAATTATTTTTCTTCGTCTGTTATCTGCAAAGTATCCAACTGCCTTGGCTGAGTCTTTCCATTCAGCACCTTCAGGAGACTACCCTGCATACAAAGGAAATGTGACTTAAAGGCCAGACAGGAGAAAAAAATGTAAATAAGCTACTCTTTATGCTTTTCCGTGATGTCTCAGAGTGTTATCAGAAGCCAAGGACTTCAGGGAAAGATGTCCCAGACAGAGGCACCATGGAGGAGGGGGGAACTGTCTGACTCATACTCCTTGCTGGGCATCTAAAGCACTAAAGAAATCTACGTACTAAACCTGAATAATTTCCAAAGATGCAGCAGTGATTCTGCTCTCCGTGGCTTAGGAAACCCAATCACAGTTATGCTCCAAGAGACAACTCCGAATGCTGCTAAAAGAGTTTATTAAAGACCATACTAACAGTTCTCATAACAATGGCACGTACAGTGATTCCAAATCATGACAAATAGTGTGGAGTTTTGAAGAGCATTATTGTAACACACCATGGACAAGAACAAAGCAGATGTGCTGTCTCAGAACTCTACAAGCAGGCCCATGAAATACAGGAGTCACATCATACAGCTACACAAGTGTCAGAGAAAATAGAAAGAAAAAAAAAAAGTCATTCAATATACAGTCCTTGAATTTATTGACAGTATTACAGTACTTTATGGGCAAGGACTGGCTTGTTCCAGCTGCACTTTCCAGCACAAGGGCAGCTGGAAAAGCAAAAATATCCCCAATAAAAACCCTCCAACAAACATACCTCAGGTGCAATCACCACTCCAGACCTTCCTGCTTATGAATTTTCAGTCAGAAATTCTGACCTCCCTGCAATTACTTTGCTCAGGACAGTGTTTTGTTTTTTAAGAAAACAAAAGCAGGATGCTTCTTTAAGACAGTGCAAAAGTATTTCAATGGTATTGTCAATGGTATTATAAGATTAATGACAATCAGCATGGATCAACCACAGCACGGCCAACAGCATCTCCAAGATCAGAAGCAAATGGACGTGCTGCCCCTTGACCAGCACTCCAGACCGAGGGCTTGCAGAGGGGAGGTGTGTTCCTCTCTCCCAAGCAAGCCATTATTTCTGGGTTCATAGTGAGGAATGGTCTTAGCTACTCCAGGGTAATAAAATGCTACAGAAAGCCTGCGATATTAAATTATCCAATCCTCTGTCAAACACTAACAAAAGAATATTGAAGTGGAAAAAGCACATAGCAGCCATGTGATTCGTCATGGCTCTAACTCTATGATTCTAACGCTGATCCCTTCCCGACCGTGTCGGTCATGGCAGCCCGAGCGTGCCATACGGAGCTGAGCAGCTTACAGCACCCCCATGGCCATCAGGGACTCCCAGCAGCACGTGGGGATTTGTACTCTCCGAGACACACCAGCTAATTACAGTGGCAGGGCAGCTGCAGCCTGCTCCTGGTGCGCTGCCTTTGCAGCTTTTGGCTACGACATCTCAGGCCCCACCCTGGGCTGATGGCCCTGGTCTCGCCCGCGCTCACAGCAGCACATCCGTGGACATACATTCATTCGGTGTGCATCTTCAGAGCCATCTGCAACCTCTTTTTTAAGCAGATGTTGAGGTGTCTGTATATCACGTTGGCATAATCTGTGTCAGAAGATCCCCAGGCAGCTCCACAGTATGAGAATTCAATGAGAGAAAACTGTGCTTTGTCAACCCCCCCAAATCATCTCCTCCCAACTTCCACACAGTTGTGTGTTTGCATCGTAGTGTGATTACGCAGAACCTTTTTAATGCCTGCCAAATTCAGAGGATAAAATCACAGTGCTGCATATCAACAAAACCCAGCAACTCCAGCCTCCAATATAAAATAATTTATATACACAAAGCAGAATTTACATGTTAAATAAGAAGAGATTGTCTCGTTCTCTACGGTGTCTTACCCAGCTACTAAAAAATAAATAATTCACATCAGATTGATGGATTTGTTTCCTATACAGCACACGTGCGCTATCGGAGCTGACAAAGACAACATGAAAAAAACCTTTTGCAACTAATAAAAGAGAATTGTTGAACACTTGCACATATTGGCACAAGGCAGAAGAGGAAAGGGAACATTACACAGCTCAGCTCAGGTGCCTTCCTCTGTGGAGCGGGACTCAGATTTCAGCTTCACAAATTCCTTGGCAACTTCATCATTGGTTCTCTGAGAGAGAATCCTCAGGATTGTGAGTCCAGTCTCATCCATGTGAATCCTGCGCCCGAGGGGGCACCAGCAAGCACAGCTTCCTTTGTCTGCTATATCTCTGAGCTGCATCACTGCTATCCCCAGAACCCGGTCCTCCCGGGCAAAGCAGTAATCCTTCACACAGACTTGGAGCTCGTAGGCATCGGGGCCGTCTTCATTCCCCAGGATGCTGAAAAACACACACAAGTTCATTTACAGTGTCTCGAGTGCAAAACAAAGGTGCCAGCAGCTGACTGGAGGGCTCTGGTAAGTCACAGAAAACTCCTTTCTACAGAAAACCCTGGTCAGAAAGGGAGAAGTAAAACCTACAGCATGTGGGCATTTTTTCTGATTTACAGCAGATAAAGCAAACCTGGTTACTCAAGAAGAAAAAACGAACAACCCCTTTCAGGCTGCCTTTGCAACTTGTGTGTGTGTGTGTGTTAAACTGTGAAATGAGAGGAGCGGGAAACATTAAAGCCATGCTAATAGATTTTCAACTCAGATGACTTTAAACATTTCTGCTTCTGCTAAGGATTGCTTCATTTCAGAATTACTATTTTAATTAGATGAAGTCTTTGTTAAAGATTCAGGACCTTCCATTAATGCGAAAGCTAATAAAAATAAATCCCCAGCCTTTCTGATGTTTCTAAAATTAAAAGAATAAAAGGAACAAAATCTCTTCACTTAGAGGAAGCCTGCCTTTCCTCACAGAACAGAACAATTATATGAACACTCCCTTCTCCCCCAGACGTTTACAGCCTTTTGCTGGTCAGTTCTGCTCATCTCATTTTTCTATGTACAGCTGAGAGAGCTCAAGCCTGCAGCTCCCTCTGTTAAGCCTCCCTAGAAGGAATATGTCCTTATAATAATGAAAGAAAATGAAATAAGAAGAGATCAATAACTCAATGCTGAGAAACACTGCAATTTTAGCAGTGCAACTTACTACCAATTCCAAGGGCTGTATCCTTGGAAACAAGTTCCAAAAGCATGTCCCACAGGTCAAGCTGGGTTAAAAACGCACATTAAGATTAAGAAATAAATAAAAATGAACTTTTAGCCTCAACTCTACCAATAAAAAATACAAAGTTCATTAAAATGACAGAGCACAGTAAAATATGTTCACAGACACACAGAGTATTTCAGAAAGTTGCCGAAGGACACTGCTGGTATAGAACAGACCTCAGCATCCCACCCGCAGCAAAAACTTCCATAACCCAGCTTTTCTGCAAAGACACCAAAGACAGGACCAAGCTACTGGTTCATGTACTCTTCCGGGCCCTGAGCAGGCTTTCTGGGGACACTGGAAAACCCTAACTGTCCTCTGCATCTGCACTTGCCACACCAGATGCCCAGGATATTTTTCACACTTACAAATGAAAGGTTTCATTGTATTTTGGAGCCCAGTTGTTGCTCTTTGACTTGGTTGTGAACTTCCTCTTCTTGTCACTCTGGTGGGGCCCAATCATGGTGATTTCAACAAATGGACGGAACATGCCAGATGTCTGCCACTTCAGGTCGTTGGCTGCCACAACTGGAAAAGAGAGTCACAACCTGGTTTACAGCAAAAACTCATTTGTACTCATTGCTCTGGACATCCTTCAGCTCTGCTCTGTTTTCAATTTCTTGTTTCTAACTCAAAACATGACAGTGTCACAACACACGCGGGCAGGACTTTTTTGTAATGCAAGGACATGCTTTTTTGATCTAGGTTAAGTTCTGTGAAGGGAATTTAATGTTTGGGACAGCACGTAACTTCTGCCATATGGGTTGTCAAGAAATAAGCCCAAGGAAACAGGCATTCCTGCAGCTCCAGGCAGGCTGCCCTGACAGTTCCATGCTTACATCACCATTATACGTGGGATAAGAAAAAAAGGGGCATTTTGGAGGCCAATATTAAGGTATCTGTTGAAAAGGGAAAATGGGGCTGCAGGTAAGACAAACAAAGCTGTGGGTGGTTCCAGGATCCAGACTTACTAGCTTTTAATTCTCATTCTATCTCAGGTCACTGCAGGGAACAGACTGAAGCAGAGGAAATAGCTCTGAAAATCAGCTTTTGCACTTCCATGTAGATTTAACCAGAAGAGAGGCCTGAAGAACTGTTTATATAAATCTTCAGAGGAAATTAAAGTAGTTAAGTATGCTGTATTCAAGCGAAGGAGATGAAGGAGGAAAAGGAACCCTGGGATGAATCACTGCTTTGGTTATTTTCATAGTGGCTGTTCAGGGACGAACATGGCCTTCAGGATGGGGGAGAGGAGCCTCTGAACTCTCAGTGGCTCTGTGATCGCCGCGTGTGCACTGAGCAGTTTCGCAAGATCAGCCTGCCCCGCTCTCTGCAGCACAGACTAAACTGTGGCGCCTGGCGAGAGCCATCATCTGATTTCTGTTTACTTGCATACATCACTGCCAATAAACAACGGGGCTGTGCACTGCCATGTCACTGGCTGCACAAGCTCATTTGCTGTTTCTCTACGCGTCCCTGATGTGAAACAGGGAAAACAATTCTGGCCTGAGATCCCACGAGCTAACACAGAAATATCGTGACTGCCAGCTGGAGATTTGCCCCGGCGAGCCTGAGCAGCAGCACATGCTTTGCCATACCTTTCACCGTGACCTTGTGCTCCCCAGTTCCTGGGTGGGTGTACAGGTCAATCTGGATGGACACTTCTCCCACTGGATCATCCACACCAGAGCCTGTGGGAAGAAAATCGACACCCCAATGCACACATGGATTACTTGTTACTGGCACAAGTCTTTATGGCCTCAGGAAGACTATGTGGTGTTTTCACAGCACACCTCCCAGAGCCAGCTTCTCAGTCAGCACCGGGAATGTCACGGTAGTGCAAGATAACATCAGGCTCACATGCCCAACACACATAAACACCAGCACTTCTTCCACTCCACTGAAGACTGCATCCTATTGAGAACAACAGTGAGGATTTTAGAAGAATTTAAAAGTCCTAATGCTCAACAGTGGACCTTCACAGGGAGCAAGGATTTTTCAGAGGTTCCTGCTAAGCTACTGTGTGTACATGCAGGCATTCCAGTGGTGGGCATTGGCATTCCTGTCTGCTCAGGGAAGAAGGGAGGACAAAAAACTCAACAACAACAGAAAAAGGAGGAGGGGACATCACACAACAGAGGAAATTTAGGACAAAAAAAGATATAGGTATTAGTGATTTGCACAGAGCCATAGTGCAGTCTCACCCTCCAAAAACCTTTCTGCATGTTGTACATTCACTTAAAAGTTGTCATCCTCACTGCCTATCCTATCACTGCTTCTCTTTGGAGCATGATGAGAACCCCTTCTTTGTTGTGCATCAAAAATGTTGAGAGAGAAGCACTCACAATTTGCATACTTATTTCCCTTTATCAATTAGCCATGGAGAAAACAAGATGTAGCTTCAGAAGGGAAAGATAATATGCTGGTATCAGAGGGAGCTTTCATGAACCTTACAATTCATATATTATGATTTTTTTCCAACTTTTTAACTTTTAATCACAATTATCATCATGTAGTATGTGGAAATGACATTTTTCTGGGTAATACAATTAAGATGTCATGTAAATTACCGAAAACGACTGCTTTGCAAAATGAAAATCAAGTTTTGATAAGAGAGTGAGATTGATTGGACTTTCTCTTTCATAATTGCCTGACCTCAGTTTGACAATTAGCAATGCAATCGAGATACTTAGAGGGTAATTGGGCACCTATGAACAGCAGTTATTTTGTCAAATTTGAGGGTAAGATACATTACTAAGTGAAAAACTGGTCTGTTTGAAATTCTAGATAAGGAGCTTGAAGGATATCATTAAACAAACATTTTGATTAGACTGATCTAACAAGTTAACTTCCACAAGAATGGTCTGCAGGCAGCAAAAACACTCATTTAAAAACCAAGAGGTTGAGAGCTACCTGTGCAATTCTCTGAGGCAAATTACACGCCACAGAACTGTAGGCAGTGAAAGTCACATTAATATACAAGTATCTGAGCACCAAAACAGAACCTCAAATTATTACCGCAGGGTAGGTTCTCATTCTTGACCTGAGTACATTAAACAATCTTTAGGCTGTAATAAATATAATCTTGAAGGTACTGTTTCCTCCCTGCTAAGAAGGGCAATTCTGCTTTTTTTTCTGTATATAAGCACAGAGCTTTAAAATTGGTAGGCATAATTATTGACCCGACCCATCTGATGGTGTGGATCTGTCACTTACACTGCTGGCATTTTCCACAGGAACAAACAGAATTACCAACAGTATGGCCACAATCCACAGAAACATCAGCCAACAAACACTCAGGTCTTCACTTTATTGATCTTTAGTGTAATTAATAGGTTATAAAGGAGATACTGATGCCTCAGAAGAATGAGAGCAGAATCATCCCATTACCTTTGAAGAAGACAAAATTTACATTACAGTTTTTTTCCTGCCTTCATTCTTGTCTTTTCATACAAAAATCTTGTTCTATGAACTGAAAATTTCAGAGACAAAAAAGCAATCTGAAGACAGCCAACAAAAACATATTCTGATCATGTACAACTGTGTGCATACACATACTTGTACATTTAGTGACAAGCAGATTTAATTCTTGACATGAAAGCCTCGTTGGTATTGCAATACTGAAAGGTGAAACTGCAGAACTGAGCTCGTGCAATGGGTTATAGATGTGTTTCACCTGAGATAAGAAAAATACTTTGGACAGCAAAAAATAAATTAAGAGATGAAACACTGCAAGACTTAATATTTAGGGGTCTCCTGAGCATCCAGACCTTCAGCTAACCCCGCTTCAAGCCACATGGTTCAAGCTTGGCCATAACCTTGAGTGCATATCAGACATTCCCATGTATTACAATAGCCCTTCTCAGCAGACCACATGCATGCAAGTCCAGGACTTGAAACACACACCCCATGGAAAAGCGTAGGGACCAAGTCTGCAGCATCTTCCAAAAACCAGTCCATTTTCAAGACAACTTTCACATCCCATGAATAAATCTCAAGCTTGGGAACAGGCTCTTAGGCAAGGTACAGACTTCTAAACCACACCACCTGTGGCTCAGTCTGTGGGATGCAAGCATTCGGTGGAAGTTCACTTCTACAAGGGAACTACAGGGAACAGGACTTTGGAAAAGGTTTCTGAGCATGGGCAAGATGACTTCAAAAGCAAGGCAGTTGGGTAATGTTGTTATGGTAACAACATTAATCTTGAACATACCCTTATCAGGAAGAACGTCCTCATTAGCGGTAAACCTTATACCTTTCCCATCATGCACTGAGACATGAATTCAAAAGGCAAGAAAGCAAGCAGGATAAAGAGAGAAGAGTATGAATTACAACACAATTAGCAATGTCACTTAAACGCAAGGCAAATATTCTAGCTCTTAACAGACAAAAATATCCTCCTAGATCTTCTGCACCAGGCTTTGGAGAGCAAGGCTGTCTGCAAGTAAACTATAGTTACAGCTTACTTATATAGTATAGGGTTAAAACAGAGCAGAATTTGTGCTGGCATAACTAAACTGCAGCCCTGATCCAAACCTGCAGAGCAAACATTTAGCAGCATAGTGCCATAGAAGCCTACTCAGTAATGAAATGAAAGCCGTAGGTGCTTCCCAGACTGGAAGGTGCAACCATTGAGCAGAGAAGTAAGAGAAGCAAACAGCATTTAAATGATTCTGCATGAAGCTACGTCCTCCCGTGAGCTCGTGGGCCTTATGCAAAGGGAAACCTCAGTCACAGAGCTCTGGTAAACAGATGTCAGCTGTAAATAGTGGTGCTGCTCCTTCTGTCCCTTCAACCTGTGTGCAGCTCTCCAAACCTGCCATGGTTAATAAGAAGGGTAAGCAAGTATCCTTCTTTAGCCCCAGTCCTGGGAGAGAGTCACAGAATCACACAATAAGCTGAGTTGGAAGTGACCCACAAGAGTCACTGAGTCCAGCTCCTGGCCCTGCGTAGGACACCCCAAGAGTCACACCTTGTACCTGAGAGCATTGTTCAAACACATCTTGAACTCTGTCAGGCTTGGTGCTGTGACCACTTCCCTGGGGAACCTGTGCCAGTGCCCAACCACCCTCTGGGTGAACGACCTTTTCCAGCTATCAAACCTTAACCTCCCCTGACACAACTTCAGGCCATTCCCTCAGGTCCTGTCACTGGTCACCACAGAGAAGAGATCAGAGTCATGCCTTTCTCAGAGATATCCCAGCACTGATTCTGCAGATACTAGGTGGCATAGCTCAGATCTTTTATTCCCCAAACAGGGTCTGAAATTCTCAAGCCTACTAATGTACAAGATGCTGATTTGTACCAGTGGCCTACCATGCCCAGTACTTGTTCCCTAGAGTGGCTTAGACTAAGTCACAAAGAAATGTCATCAGTCAGCTATGAGATTTAATTGATGATCTCGTAATGTGTGCATATTATGCCCTAAAGCCAGAGCTTCATTCTTTCTAAGCTTCTTAAAAAATACATAAATACCCAGGCACCCACTTTTGTGGCAGCCCTGTATATTCCTGCTTCTGAGAGATAATGATAATGTTCCATTATCTTTGTGTTTCTGCTAAATACTTGCCCTCAGTGAAGTTCTACAGTCAAATCATGCATTGCATGAAGCTGCTTTTTCATATCAGCTTTGAATTTGTTAGTTTTGTGACTTCAGTGGAACACTTTCTTTCTCTAGTTTTAAGTACTCCTGACTTGTAGCATGGACTGCAGAACATCAGTGCTGCATACTTCCTTATATCTTAGTTCATCATGACAGTTTAACAGTATCCACACAAAAAACTAACTTCAGTTCATGGTTTGGATATATAACAGGAAATATGTGCACAGAACAGCAAAGACTGTAAGCACTCAAGTGTGCACTCAAGTTCCCCGTTGAAAAGTGGTTTGTGTAAGTGATGGCAACAGCCAGGTTCCTGGAGTCCCTAGTGGAGGTAGCAGTCTTTGACCTGTCTGGCCACTGGATGTCATCGTTGCTCTGCTGGGACACAGCGACAGGACCATTCTCTCAAAGGTACTGATTTTTTATTTAATTTCAGTGTTTTAATGCAGTATATTTCAACATAAGGAAGACTAGACTGTGCTGCTAAAGGCAGGGATCATAGAATCACAGAGCCATCAAGGTTGGAAGAGACCTGCAAGGTCATCTAGTCCAACAACTGTCAGCCCAGCACCATCAAAATCATCCCTAAACTATGTCCCCAAATGTCGCTGTCACATCTGGGTAACGAAAACGACACAGAATCCAGGCTTATGAACAAGTGGAAGCGCTTTAATAATTTTCCAACTACTTTGATAGGATAGATTGCAAAAGTGTATTGAATGGCAATAGGTAATTGGTTCCTCGGCCATCCCCCCCTTGAGAGGATTGGCCAAGTCCTAAGATACCTATTCCAAAATATTTTCAAAGTCAAAGCCATAACAATCTTGCGAAACAGCCTGCAGGTGCAAGAAGTTCATAAAACTGTGACCTTGTTTTAAATAGTTTGCATGGGAAAGACGGTCTGCTCACAGAATATTGAGAAAAGGCTGAAGAATTTCTCCGCTTCTAACTTTTTAGCCCCTACAGTACCCAAATGCCACATCCAGACACCTCTTACGCACTTCCAGAGATGGTGACTCCACCACCTCCCTGGGCAACTTATTCCAATATCTAGCCACCTTTTCAATGAAAAAATAAATTTTACTATCTAACCTGAACCTCCCCTGGCACAACTTCAGGCCATTTCCTCTCATCCTTTCACTTGAGACATGGCAAGAAACACCAACTTGCACCTCACTACAACCTTCTTTCAGGTAGTTTCAGATCCCCTCTGAGCCTCCTCTTCCGATGATTCAACCCTCCAAAACTAAACCAAACTTTTCTCTTTAGAAACAAACCTTGTTTTGCTCATGAAATCTCTGAACTTTCCACACTGCTAGGGGAATGCCAGTATCAAACAGCCTCATTTGCACACAAGGAAAGTGTGTGAGCTAGGGAGTGCTTTCCCCTTGATCCTGGGGCTCGGTGTGATGGCATGCTGGCAGAGTTAGTACAGTCTGTGGGGTCGCCAGCTCTCTTAGGCTTGGAAGGAGTAAAAGAAAAAGGATCCCATGCAAACAGATGGCAGAAGGACATGCCCATGGAGTTGTATAACTTTGCGGCTGGGATGAAATAGCTTAATGGCAAGGCTTTTAATTAAACAGCCTGAAAACTTAAAAATACCAGTTTTGGTTTAGACCCAACCCCTAACAGCATCTGTCTCCTCTTACTGTGAATAGTGAGATTCATAGTCAGCCAGTGAAGGTCCTTGACTAGAGACCAGATTTTTTCAGTACAATAATATGGAGAAGTTCACATGAAAGCGATGAAATTAACTGTTTACCCCTCCAAAATCAATGAAACAGCACTACTGAGCCATAAGGCTTCTCAGAGAGTCACTAAACACTTTGGTGACCCATCCCAGCAGCTTATTAATATGTTGTGGTGATCTATAATCATCTAGCTCCAACATACCCTGTACTGGCTGCAGACAAAACAGTGTATTTGTTGCTCTCCTGAGAGACTTCTCCATTTACAAGCAGCCTGTAGCTCCGTGACTCATCAAATTGCTGTCACTCAGGCTTAGTCAGGGCCACACGGGCTGTGCCAGCAGCTGGCCTGTGACCCAGGCACTGACTGGTTTCTGCAGTGGTGTCTTGCTGAAATGGTACCTCACAGCACCGTGCAAGTCTCGCTACAGTAACTTCAAATTTCACTTAAGCCACCCACCCACATTAATTCATGAAACGTGACTGTTAAGTGAGGACTGCAGAGAAAAAAAGACCACAAACACCCCAAGCCTTATGTTTCACATATTTCTGCTCTCTCAAAATGTAGTCATGGAGTGGGAAATAACCCCCTTTTCCCTCCTTCCCAGTTTCAAAAGCTCTGAACTGTCACGCTTTCAGAAATGTTACTGCCAAAAGCACTCTACAAACTGGCAGTACAAGGGAGAGAAATTATGAACAGAGCCAAGAGCTCCATTGAACTCTGCCAATACAAAGGAGTCTTACCCTGAGCTGTCTGAGATTGGACAAATGTTTTGATGAGAGTGTCCGTGGTCTGAGTGTAGAGGGAGAGAGCATATCGAAGTGACTGCAGGTCTGGACTCTTCTCCAAGAAGGTTTTCTTCAGACCGTTCCCACCAGCATGGAAATATTGCTAAGAGTGAAAAGAAATGGGAAAGGTACTGAGCAAGAATTGCAACCAGCAACCAACAGGTATGTGCAGTTGTGTGTACGGACAGGAAACAGCTGGAAAAATTCACAAAACAGCTTCTGTACTGGAAACCCAGCTCTTAAACCAGCTGATACCAACTGCTCATGGCATTCCTGTTCCAAAGCACTTAAATATGAATATGGCCAGCATGCCAGTCCCCTGAACCTCTTCAGGTGTACACAAACATGGCAGTATTCCCTTAGAGCCTTTATCACTGTGGCAGCAGGGACAGACTCCTGCCATTTCCTGAACCAGGACAGGCACTGTCTTCCCAAAAAGGATTTGGGGATGGAGTTAGGGAACAGCAGAGACAGAAATGGAATTACTTACTTTGATTGTATCCAGTGCCAGATCCAGGACAGCACACTGCTTTGGAGTGAGGCTCCTGGTTTCCTCTCTCACCATATGATCCTGCAAACAACCATTGTATTTGACATGAGCGTCCTGTCAGATGCTAAAGGAAAAGGAGTCCCCAGTATCACCACTTTCTCTGGATTCATGCTGTATCCATGTGGTGACAGTATTAATTCAGCCATTTGAGGAATGTTTAATGGAGTCTCTCAGAGTCATTTATTACAGCTTAACTTGAAAATAAACTGATTTTCTCTCCTTCTTGCAGGCACAGAAGACATAAATAAGGAAAGAACTGGACAAAGGTAAGTGACAATTTAAAATCACAGTTTGTCTCTCAAGAAAACCCAAACAGAAGTCTGCCTGCCACCACTGTCATTCTAGAGCAGCCACAACAAAACTCTCCAAATACCACCTTAATCAAGGAATTCTGAGAACTAGACATTAGTTAAAGTCATTTTATGTCGTTTATGGATTTTTTTAACTCTTTGAACTACAAAGGTCACTAATTCATTCCGTCATTTGTGTAAAAGAAGAAAAACAAAAGAAAACATGTTTGCTAAAAGAAGACATTGTTTCCATTGAGACCCACCAACTCTAATAGCAAAAAGCCAGGAATCACTTGGGAAAGAATTCCCTTTCCTGCAGTGGAAGCACATTCCTGTTAGACTCCTGCCTGACTACAGGGACGTGCTGTCCTTTGTCATTTCACTAAGGTCTTTCTCTCTGATGCTTGGTCTAGTCTCAGAAGAAAACAGCGTATTTTAGGAAGTCAAAGCTTTGCACAAACACATATTCTAACTGAACTGCTGGAGGGTCAGGCCAGTTGACTTCAGGTTGGGTCCTAAAGCATTCATTAAAAAGCTGCAGGCCAATCAGGCAAAGGCTATTTATCCCTACTTTAAACATGTCATAGCCCCCCTAGACACTTTCCAGGAGACACACCTGCTAAACTGCCTCTGCGTAAAGCACACCTAGTGTGTGGCATCATGTGCATGTTTCACAGGGACAGACCTGCTGGCTATCTTGCAGCTTGCTGATTCTTCACACTGCCTGGTGCTGTCCCCATTCATCATCCATTGCAATCCATCTCCTGCCTGATAGAGACAGGGCTCTCTGCAGTCTAGGGGCAACACAAGGCATTTGCCACACTTCTCACAGACATGTAGCTATCAACTTTACACAGTGCAGCCTTGAACTCCACAGAAGACAACTCTCAAGTTGTGATTTTCTCAGACAAGTTCACACCCTGCTTTATTGAGTAGCAGAGATGTGCCTCGACGCGTCTCTTCCCCCACACAGGATGTCCCTGGTCTGGGGACTGTGTGCAGGGGCACAGTACTTGGTGAGCTGCAGCTTGTCTTCTGCTGTGATATGCTGTCCTGAGGGGAGCAATAGCTCTCCTCCCTCTTCTTTGTGAGCTGGGGGTAATTCAATTGAAGATGATGTGGCTTCACACTTCAGTACACAGAGACTTCAGCACACAGAGGGTAAAGCGTTCTTTTGTCTGTCTGACAGTCAGATTATGTGCAAAATCAGCCAGAGCCCAGGGCCACATTCATGGGAGAGGCCAGTTTAGTCAGGGTAGCTGTGTTGCCAAGGCAGAGCTACTTTCACATCTGCTAAAATGACTTTCTAGGCCTGCCTGCCAGATTCCCCAAACTGCCACAGAAACCAGGGGGTCAGCACTTTTCTCTCAAACACCTACAGAGCTCATTCAGCCCCCTGAGCGGTCACTCCACCTGTGCCCATGCTGTCAATGCACAGCAACACATCACTACTTTCTCCGAGTTTCCCAGTGTCAGTTGCTTCAACACATTATGTAAAAATAACCCAGAGACTGGACTGGTAATATTTGCACCTACTCAGAGAGGAGCCCACGACTGTCATTCCTGTGCATACCTGCCCTCTGCAAATCCCACACTGTTCCTATAAAGAACTGCGCACAGTGCTACCTTGCACTTCCCAGACTGCCAGCCAGGAGCAAGAAACAAATATTTACATCAAATAATTATGCAAGTTCAAGCAGAAGAGGTAAAAAAAAAAAACAACCAAACCAAACCAAACCAACCCAACCCAACAAATTTTTCCTGATCTCTCAGACTCATCCTTGTGTTCTCCACAGGTATTCTCAGAAGAAACTCTGTGGTCAGAGTTTCTGGCTGTTTACTCTGGGGGCGGCACAAGGGAGAGGAGGCAGCTGCTCCCTGCGCCGGTTGCTGGCTATTAAGCAGACTGAACAGAAAGAGTTTGATAGTAAGTGGGAGGCAGGTATGTGGCACCAAGGAGCCAGGTTTATGGTTGGTTTTCTGAGCATTTTAAAATACGCTGTGAAATTGATTTGTCATCAGGATGAGAGCCTGTGCTTGTCAGGTCTGTCAGTCTCAGTTTTTAGCTGAGTTATCTGATTCACTAGGGCTCTGTTCTCCCTGTTCTATTTAAGACCAATAAAGCTTAAAATCCATCCCATAATTTTCCCAGGCTTTTAGTGGAACTGCAAAATGCAGAGGAGAGGGGCTCTGAAGAACCATGCCTTCCCTGTTAGCTTGTATGTGCCTGCAAAAACAAAAGGACAAAAAATGTAATATCCACGCTTCTTACATGGTCTCAAACAATCTACACTCTTATAACACTCCTATTCTTCTGGAAATTTTTGGACACAATGCCATTTCCCTTATGGTCTCCAAAATTCAGGTGCTTTCACACTTGAGCACGACTCTCTTGCCACATATAAAATCCTGTGCACCTGTATTGCTGCTGTTCTATATGTGGATATGCAAATAAAGGCTTGAACACACACCAGGGCTTGCCTGATTTGCATGATTATGTGCATTTCTAAGACTGCAGTCCAGAGTCACCAAAGTTAAGCTTTACAGTAACTGAACTGAAGACAGGCTGCTGCTGAGGGACGGCCTTCACCTGACCAGTGCAAATGGAAACCAGCAAAGCTTCCAAACCATTCCCAGCAGAACGCACCCTGTATATGCTCAGAAATTCCAGTAATGAGAAAATATGGAACAAGTAAAAGGTAACAGTGAATTTCAGTGGCCATGCTCAAGGATGCAAGCAAACCACAGGAACTCACAGACTGTCCTTGTGACCTGGGGGAAGAAACAGCAAATTCAGAGCTCTGCCCTCAGACACCAGGAGTACATGTAAAAGGCAGAGATGGCTTCTCTTCCTCCACATGATGAGTCCTTGCTGATGTTTTTGCAAGGAAAAAGGGAAATTCACAGGAAACAGGAGTCACATTTGGATGCTGCGGTTCTGCTGCCACTCTCCCAGGCTGGCTACAAAGCTCCTTTCTCCCCATTTTTCCCATGGAAGCAACACATTGCAAGCGTAGGAAGCAGGGAAGGAAACACAATCCTCATGAGCCACCATGTCACCAGGGATGACAGCCTGACCGTGGGAGTGCCTAAGGCCATCACTCAGCACAGGTGACAGCTATTCCCCTGGGGAGCCACACTTGGAGTTTATGCTAGGTGGCTATTAACTGCTATGTTACAGCCTCAAAATGTAGCTGGAGAACAGGAGCATGTCTAATGACACACCTGCATGCCATGACCACTTGCTAGGACTGCTAATAAGCACTGCCTCAAATGAGCTGTGTACTGGCCACATAAGCGTGTATGGAAAATATATCTGGTGGGCAAGGGACATAGGTATATGAAGACAGCTGTATTAAGTGTGCAATACGAACTCAAAAATCAATAGGAAGGGACAAATCCATTTTGAAACTGCACTAATCACTTAGAAGAATGTCCTTTGCACTGGAAAGATTTCCCTGATCAGGCTCTGAGACAGAGTTCAGGTCCAGCTCCATCTCCCTCACAGCAGACTGTGCACTGTGACACTTCAGATTTACACCTCCTCCTCCTCTTGCACCATACCTGTCTTGTAGCACAAGTCCAACCACAGCACAGTGCAATCTGAGTGCTGTAAGGCGTCACTATTTTCATACCATTCCTGTCGTGATCAGTGAATTAGTGTTTGATTCACTTATGATAAGGTGGCGTGCACTTCATAATGCTCATGTCATGCACTGTCACGTCATGCACTGTCAAAACACATCAACAGAGCCTTCATGCTAAATGCCAGCTTGCCTGTGAAGGGAGCCCACACAGAAGGAATTTACAGACATAGGCTCTCTTCTATAAGCAAGTTATTTTTGTAACAGTCCATGTAATTCATCCACAGCTAGCACAAGTGTCTTTCCAACCATTAGGGACTCCCTTTTATAAATGGGGATAGAGAGGAGCTGGCTAGATATCGAGGAATCTACTTTTTTTAATTTTAAATCGATGTACCAGACTTATCACCATGTATACAGAAGAGAAAAACTACATTGATGATTAACCCACAATACGATTTAATGTTAAGTACTATGCTAATGTTAGTAGAATGCATTTAAAAGCACATTTAAGGCATTTAAAGGCATTTCTCTACAACTGCATTCAGCAACAAACCACTGCAAGCACAAGACATGCTATTCACTACCACATTTCCATGCTTACACACAGGGACATTAACACAAGCCATGCAGGACAATACCTTCAACTTTGACAAGTGTCCCAGTTCCTTAGCAGCACTGAAAATCAACTGTGTGCCCTATGGTTGCAGAAGTTAGAAAAGAAAGGAGGGGGGAAAAAAAGGGTTATAAACAAGCTTCACATATTTCTCCTTTGAGCAAGTCAAGTCAGTTCATAGCAACTTTACATAACCACCCCAAGGCCAGGCACAACAACTGGACTCCTTGCCAGTTTATTACCTAGTATAAACCCTGGCATTTCCATGGATACCACATCAAGAGCTATTTCAGAGCACAGTGTCTTGCTAACCAGTTCACTCTTGCTTACAGCAGCCACTCACTCACACAGGATGAGCCTTCAAATGGATTGCACAGGCTTGGGGTGTAGGCCATCTCCAAACACTCCTTTAGATGTCACGTCTAAATACACATGAAGACAGCAAATACTGGCCAAAGCAAAAGATCACACAACCCCAAGATGATGAGAATCCCTCTACAGAGGTAGCGCCCAGTCATCACGGTGGGGGTAAGCACAAATCAGGTCAGAAAAAAAACTGGACCTCAGCTGCTTAGGGCTGAGAGATTGCCAAAGTGTAGTGAATACTACAGCATCACCTTCAAATGTCCTAGAGCTTGGTCAATGGCTCTTTTCCCCCCATTGTGCCTTCCTGAAGCTGTATAACCAATGAAGAAATATAAAGGGAAGATGAATCCCAGTGACAGGAAATCTTGCTTCCTTTTATCTAGCCTAAATCTACCCTCTTCTGGTTTAAAAGCATGCTAGCTACATACCTATGTACCAATTGGTTTTTTAGGCATTTGGAAAATAAATTTTAACACATAAAATGTATTTCAACTAGATCAGGTTGCTCAGAGCCCCATCTAACCTGGCCTTGAAATCTTTCTAGGGATGAGTCCATCTTGTATGAGGACTGCTGGTTTCAGGAACTAAAGGTCTCCAGTAAATCCAATTCTTCCTCCCTTTCCTTTACTATCCTTTCTTATCTTAACAGTCTTTAACCCTCCCACTTAACCACAGCAGCCATGACCACTCCCCACCCCAAAATACCTCAAACTGTAATGAACCAAGGTGTAAAACCAGAATTATTACACTGCCCTTTGCCCCTGCCTATGTCACTCAGCTTTCCATTGCTGCCTTCCCTGGTATTTGTTCATTTGTTCCCTGCCTATTTGTTCATAGCCAGCCTTGAACTGGCTACTGCTGCAAAGATCACTGCTGAAATAATTCCTTTTTTTTAAGGAATAAAATGGACATCAGCACCTCTAGAAGTTTGCCCTCAGCATAGTCTCTTTATACCTGTTGCTTGGGGCAGCAGAAGAAAAAACAGGCAGTTTATCGATTTAACACTGGAAAACCTGAGACTTGCTCTAGGGCAACTGCACACCCTCTGCCCATTAAAACAGCAGCCCAGAACTGAATTTTTAAGGTGAGGGGGCCTTTTCTTTAGGTTTGCCAGCTTTGGAAATTTCTTCAAGCTGAAAAACCCTGTGACCTGAAACCAGTGATCACCTCTTGACTTGCCCTATTGTAACCACCAGCTAACCCTCACTGTTTCTCAGCCTTTTATGTTTGTTGAATACAAACTGACACAGACTGAACATTATTTATTTTGTAGCTAAACAGAAGCTCTTGATTAAATTCACAACTTTTGGCAGGGGTGGAGGGGAAAGTGCAGGCAAGCACAATGAATCCACAAAGGAAAGCTGCTGAAATGAGACTGAGAGCTTGACCTGTTGGCAGTTTCCAGTGGGTAGTGTTGAAGAGTACAGCTCTCTGATCTGAAAGAGCACAAACTGCCATGTATTTCCAGCAAGGAGGGTTGAACATGACTGCACACCAGCAGCAACAGAGAGATTTCACTGTGGGCCATGCCACATAACCCACCAGAATAAAGGGTTTCACCAGCCTGTGCTACCCAATGGATGTGCCTGCTGTTCTTACGATTTGCTACGAAATTTTGTTGACTTATGGGTCTTAAAATTTAAGGTTTTTGAGTCCATTGACCAAGCAGGAAACAAAAACCAGAATATTTTTATACCCAGAATTCTGAAAAAAGGAGTAGTCCCAAAACACAGTAACATCAACATTTCTTAATTCAGTATTTTCACCATTCACTGGACACTTTTTTTTGTATACATTTGAACAACAACATTAACCAGCCCAGGCACATAGTCTCGCTGCCTCAGGCTTCTGAGGAGGGCAGGTCAGTAACACTGAGCAATACCCAGTGACTGGATACGCTCCATGGAACAAAGCTGCTCAGATAACTCCCAGTTCTTGCACGCTAAGAAAATCCTCATCCATCAGTGACAATCTCTGTCAATGCATCTGCAAGGAGAAATTATTTTGCTGTTACACTGAGTTTGTCATCAGTGCTGGTAACATAATGAAAATCTGGACAGCTCCTTCCTCTGCCAAATGGCGTTCTTGTAAACAAGGTGCCATACTCCTCAGAAAAGTTATTTATGCATGGAAAACATACCACAAAGCTCTACGGACAGCACTTATTCCAGTTGTGCCAGGGAATGAAAACAACTAAACTTAAATTATCAGGTAGCTTTGAGAAAAGCTGTCCACAATGGAATTGATTAAAATGTCAAGGATAGAATATGAGGACAAATTAAATCCTTATCATGAATCATGCCTAGCTCTGCAGCAAACACAGCTGGAAAGGGGATGGGCCTCCATGCTGGTTTTTCTGGCTCTTCCCATAATATTAGTTTTACTTTCCTAAACTCTTCAGAAACAAGAAACACACCTATAGTCCACAACACGGAGATTTTAAATGCCTTTTTAATGGTCTGGTGCTTTTTTGTCCCTTCAGTGAAAGCATTTAGAGAAGGATCATCAGCTGACTGAAGCCTAATTGTTGGAAGCCAACAGAACTGCACTAATTTATACACCAAGGGACTCAAACCCTTAAAGCTTAACTGTCCTACTGCTCAGCTGACAAAGTTAGGAAACAAAAGCCCACTGCAAGTTTTTTGGATTCCAGTCCTTTTTTGGAAACCGTGTTATTACTGATGCATATTTTTCTGAGACGTAACAGTGAAAGGAAGTTTCAGCTGATATTGTACATTCTTTTCCCATATTTTTTTAGTTCCTATGTTCAACAACAAGATGTGATAATTTAACTTAGCATTTAAGTTAATTTAAAAAACTCTATTGTATCTGGTAATGTTTGTTAGCACACATAAAAATAAAACTATTTTTTAGTTGTTGTGGTGTATTAAACCACAACAATTGACAAAATTGGCTTAAAAGTGGGGATCAAAAGAGGAAAATAATTACCGGTCAGTACAGAGAACTAGGCACATATGCAGTTCACAGACCATAATTTTATTCAACGCTAAGAAAACTTTTTCTCCTCATCACAGAGGCAGCCTTGAACTTTTCTGCTCCAAGCTAGCACAAGGTAGAGGATTCATTTAAACTAACAGAAGTCAAGAAAAGTTTCAGAAAACCTCTTAAAGCCACACTCTCCTCCACTACAGAGTAGGCCTGGAGCGGCTCAGGCAGATGAGCCCGAAAAACAGACAGTCTGGAAGTCACATGCAAATTCTGTCCTCAGCTTAAAGAAAATTTTCTCATTTAGTGAAGAGAAGTCTGACAAGTAGAAAAAAGCACAGCAGGAGCAAGCACAAACTGAACCTTGTGTGAATGGCTGCAATGTACTATGTGAAATAAATGAAGGAGAGGCTCCAGAGGAATCACCTGAGTGTAAACTAAGCAGCTCTTCTCTCACCTGACTAGTCACTGATGGCATGGTACAGTTTCATCCTAAGCAGCTGAGAAAGAGATGGATAACTACTAATCTGTTAGTATCCCCAAGCAGTGTGCACTGAACCCCAAGGTTAAGGATTCCCAGAGTGTATATCCACTCAACGAAGACAGAAGGTGTTTAATTACATGCTGGATCTTAAAATTAGTGAGGTGTGAATTACTTGGTGAGTTACTGGAGATCACATTGCTGCTAATCTCACAAGCCACAGGCAGAGAGTGCTCAGAGAGGATGAAGTCACCCATCTGAAAGTCATGAAGGACCTGCAGCTCGGGTCATCAGAGTGGGAGGTTGTAAAACTGCCCTGTCCCCATTGGATTCCTCACAGAGCTAACACTTTCTCATCTGAGCCCCACACAGCAGAATCTTCCAGAAGCTAATTTAAATGGAATTGTTAGGTCCGGAGAGAGGCATTTAAGCACTATGCAGTGGCAGGGCCACACAAGTGACAGGCAAGGCAAACTGCAGTGTGACAGGAACCTTCTACTCGAGTATGCTTTCCATGCTCTCCATCAAAAAGACTTCTGCACCTCCAGCAATTTTGCAGAAAGAAGAGAAAATATTCCATAAAAGGGTTTCTTTTCTACCATGAATATCCCCTACTTCTTAAGGGCTGCACATGAGTTTTAGGACGGAAATCCCCATCAGTGGTCGTTCAAACAGGGAGAGGCACCACTAGGGCTTTCTGTTGCTGAGGGCTGGGAGGAAAGCCTGTTACAGTGCCTGAGGCTATTTGTGTCTGATGTGCTTTCAACAGAAAAGAAAAAAAGCAAAAAAATAAAAAGCCAAATTAGGTAAGAGCTGCTTGGCACAGAAGTAGAATAGCAAAGAGAAAGTACTGGTTCTGCCCATGCTGGCAACCCTGAGTTTTGCCTTGCCTTGCCCTGCTAGCCTTCACTGCTGGGAATGATAAAAATCTGATGGTGACAGAATAAACTGCTATGCCCCAGAGAACAGTGGAAGCAGCTCTTCGTCCTTGTAGCTCATCCAGCCTCACCACAGGTTCCCTGCTCAAGGACTGCAGACAAGGCCATTTTAATCATTGCATTGTTCGTAACTGTCCTTCTGGAATAGCAACTCTTTTCCAGTTTAGAGTAGTTCAAGCTCCTTGCTACCATACAACTAATTAGATGCCAAAAAATTCAGCTATGAGCATTTTGCATTATCTCAGACAAGTGAGTATGCACTTCACTTTGCTTCTCAATTTGAAACTGAAATGATGGCAACAAGAAACTATGAAAAAAACTTTAAGTGGCTTTTAGCAACATCCTGCAGGTTGGAAGAATTGGCTGATCACAGTTATTGCCTTTTTCATTATACAAGTACTGAATCACTCTCCTATTCTGCCTTTGAAATCCAAAACTAGCAAGTATAAAGCTCAAGCAGCTCCTCCCTAGTTCTCTCTAAGGCCCTTGATCTCACTGATTCCATTGCAAATGGGTCACGTTAATGCTGCTCCTACACGATGATTTTAGCACCTGTCCCCAAAGACGCCTTTTTAAAAACAATTCAACCAAGACAAAGAAATTTCATCTTCCTAAATTTTTTTTTTTCTTTACAAATCATAAAGGCAAGCAGAAATGATTACTCCAAATCTGAGCTCAGAAAAAGCAGTCTTTAGCAAATTATGCCTCACAATAATTTTATGGTTGTAGGTATGATAGCACACTTCTTCTCAACAGTTTTATTTAGAGTCATCATCATCAACGCCAGGAACAAGGGCCTTCCCTCTCAGAGCAAGAAACACCTACAGCAAGAGGCAGGTTTGCATCACTTCCCTGGACACTGCAACCCAGGAAGCCCAGTCCAAATATGTGAGGGAACTGCTGAACAGTGAAAACCACTATTGTTCTACCCACCACTGGGAAAAAAGTAAGGCTGCATAAATGAGCTACAGACCGCAAGTTTACTCTAACAGCAAGATGAAAGGAAGTTCTGGATCATCTGTAAATAATGAGGTTACAGCCCAAACTTCACACTGCCTCCAACTGAGTGTCATCCTCCAGAGCAGCTGGGCATGCATGACTGACATTTAATCAGTTTCTGTGGTTTCTCAAAATTGGGGAAGAGTTAATCTTCCACTGTTAAAAGCATCACTACATTCATGACACACATTCATCCAGCATGTCCACACAGCTGAACAATTATACAAAAGACTGCCTTTGAAGGAAAACTATCTGGACACGCTTCCAACTCCCCAGCATCACAGAGAGAGAAATCCTGCCAGCCAATGCTGGTGTTAAAGCCTTCTGCGGGGGGTAAAATGGGGGATGAGTGATTAAAAATCAAGCTCAAATTAACCACGTCTTTATAGAGAGACACTCTGGCTAATAGATGATCAGGCAAAAGTGGCTACAGGTCATGACCTAAGGCCATGAAGCCTAACTGTTCCATAATCCCACACACACAGAGCTCTCCTCAGAGGATTGCAAAGCCCTAATCAGTGCAAACTGTTAACACTGGACAGAAATTCCTTTTGGATCATGGATTTTGAATTGTGTTTTTTTTTCTAGAGCGTGCTCTGTATCTTGCAACCATACCATAAACAGAGATGCTCTCTTTCTTTACCAAGATACAGACATGTTTTTCCACCCTCAGGCAGGCTACAAGCAGACAAATTTACCTGTATGGATGACTCACTAGGTCAGGGGGATGAGTTACACAGGCAATGGCAACACTTTCTGGTATGAGTCACGAAGGAGAAAATGCTTTACCGTATGGTCTGTAAGAGGAGGCAGCACAATCAGCTTCTCCGTGGTGTTCATTACCACCCTCCAGAGCTCTTTCAGCACCCGTTTCAACACTGTCTTTTCACACACAGTCGCAAACAGTGTCAGGCTGCAGGGAGAGAGCAAGAACCAAGTAAGTTCAGAGAGCACAATATGCAATGAAAAAAAAGGAGCTGCATATGGAAGATTCAGTGCCCTATCCAAAGCAGTCTGTCATAACAATTGCTTTAAGGGTAAAAATCTTCCCTTTTCGTAAAGCAGAGCCTGTGTTCACCCTTGGAGTTCTAGTACTAAAAATACTGGCGAAAATGGATGATTGACATTTCTGACCCAAATAATTTCTATTTATTAACCTGGGGATTACAGAAGATATCACTTGGTGATAAATGGTTGGGAATAATATATATAATCCAAATAAGAGCAGGTACCATTGAACAGGATCTCTTCAAGAAGATTGGTTTACAGATTATATAGAAAAAAACTACAAATATAGAATAATTGGTTTTAAGCTTCATGGGGTTACTGTACTGATTTTTGATGGATACCTAAATAAATACTTCCCAGAGCGTTGTGCAGAAATTCCTGCACAGCTTCTGATAGCTGCTGAAGTATCTAAATCTTTCACCTCTAAAATCACCCCAAAGTATTTCTTGGAGAACTCCATATTTTATTGTGATTGCATTCACCAATCACCTGTCATGTGTTTATCTGCTCTAATACAAAGAGCTTTATCTCCCTAGTTTTTCTTCCTTTTTTATTTTACAGGCTATCAAAAAGGCCAAGAAGTGTTAGAACCTCCTTTGAAATGTTTGTTGAACTTTGGGATTTACCAATCACACTGTGAGAGCTACAGAACAGGACCTCTGTGGCCAACACGACTCAGACAGCTGACTCTTCTCCATTGTGTAACATCTTCTCCCAACTTCCCGTCTTCCCACAGCTGGTTAGACAGTAAATGAACGAAGCCAAACAGGCACAAGACTGATGTGGGTGGGATGCAGGAAGCATTAAAAAAAATACTCTCCTTCTGTAAAGGAGGAAAGAAAATAATCCAGACATGGATTACCATAATCAAAATTACTTGCTCCACAGCTGGATGGCAAGCCTGCAGCACACGAAGTTCCCAGTGGTACAAAGGAATCTGGCTTTTCAGGATTCATGACAGCATGCATGGAAGATGATCAAATGAGAAGGCTCCTAGATGTAATGACTGCTGCAGAGTCACTTAGTACACAGTGACCCAAAAGAAGGATGGGATAACCAACCAAAACCCCCTATATTTTAAACTTGTAAAGCTTCACATCTCTTGCAGCATTTATTATGAAAATTGCTGGCCATTCCTTACTAAATGAAGAACTGATGTAAAGCAGCATTAAGTTTAACTTCTACAAGGATTAAAAACTATTTCTGTTTGCAGTTCAAGACTTGGCTCATAAAAATTATGTCCAGTAGCCACATTTAGCTGTCCCTGTCCAGCTGAATCATGCTGCATGGTATTAATGCAACAGCTAATTAAAGCAATGGATCAACCTTACGCACATCCCATGGTTCAGAAGCTTATTTGCTAGTCAGAACAGCAGCAGGTATGACTAGATCACACATTTGACACGACTGTGATACTGAGTAGAATATGTATCAAGTACATAAGCACTGTTTGCAATACGCTTGCAAATGGTCTACAGTAAAATCTCTATAGGAAAAAAACCCACAGCTAGAAAATTAAGAATTTCAGTCTTTTTCACTACTTGATCAGCAGTGTGTTTTGCTGATTGCTATAATTACCAGAGGTAGAAAGAAGAATTGTAAGTGTGCTTTGGCACTGAATGAAGCCTAAAGAGCCTATTCATGGCTCTTTAGAGGCAGATCTGGGAAGAAAAGCTATTAATTCGTCTTGAAAATTTGGAGACTGGAAATCTCAGTAACAATCCAAGAACCGAGAGCTGTTTTCTCCTCTGCCTCATTCTTGTTCCAATCCAATGAACTGTATGTGTAACATATATTTGAACACTCCCTTACTTTCCGTCCAGGAAGTCCATCAGTGGCCTCAGGACATTATCTGCATCTTGTGCAACTGTGTTTCTGGCATTAGCAGCAGAATTTGCTGTCCCTTTCACTTGACAGAGGATATCAGACATTTGCTTGACGCACTCATCAATCCGAGTCTGAAAGCTGCACAGATAGGAGAGAGGCAAAAAACAAGATTATCAGTGGCAGAAACACAAGGTAAAAAATTTCAAGTTCACTCAGTTTCCCACTGTCCTTTCACAAGACTTGCTGCTCTTTCCCTTACTGTATTTGTTACCAAGGGGCATGCTCTCCAGCTCCTTATGCCCACCACCCACACACAGCCGACCACCTCTGAACACAAGCGCATTTCAGAGGAGTTTGTTTATTCATCTTGCAGCAAGAAATGATCCTTTCCTGACTTCAAGAAACGCTGTTATTCTTAGCTCAAAGCACCCTGCTCTACCCTTTGCTTTCTCCACCACAGAGACTGGGATATCACACAAAGCAATGACACAATGCATGCCCCGCTCTGAGCACCCAGGAGTCCCTCAGCAGAAATCCAGTTATGACCCATCACAGGCTAATTCTTTAAAATAATAGAGACGGCCTGAAGGCAGGCACCAGCTTAAACCAGTCTACTGCCATACAGTCCACACCAAAGTCTCAAATTGGGATGTGGGGCTCAGCTGTGCAAAGTGCAGTGTCCCTGTAACGAAGTGACACACAAGGCATTAAAGCACAATTACTTTTCCACCTCCTCCTGCTAAGAGGCAGTTCAAAATTAAATAATGCAGTGATTAAAAATTACGAATAGATCAGCAGAGTTGACAAATCAATTCAGCAAATAAAGGAAAACGCTTTGACATTTAAAAGAACAGTTACTAACAACAGGCACTACAAGTGACATTTAACTATCCATTAATGGCACAGAGGTTTGCAAACAGGAAGAGAAGCCAGTGTTAGGAGCTAGGGTAAAGATTTAAGAGCAGGTACAAAAGTTTGGAAGGCAGCTTTACAGCTGCAAAGAGGACTTGAACTTCTGATGTGCGAGCTCACTGGGGACACCTGTGGCTTGGGTGTGAGTGTGCAACTTCTCTGCCCCATGGCTCTCGCCTTCTTTCTCCACCTGGTCACCTTTCCTGCTCTGCCACCTCCAGCCTCATGGTCCCTCTTGCTCAATTCTAGCCTGCCTCTCACTGGAAGAATTCCAGAGCTGTCTCCCACCTGCCCTAATTCTAGCAGAAAGAGTCCTGCAGCAATCAGTTGTGGCTGCAATGTCAGCTTAACCAGAGATCTAAGCCACATCAAATAAAAGAGCATAAAAAATTTCCTGTGCCATTAACACTCCCCGTTCTGTCACAGACCAATTCCACCCCACAGTTCTCCCATCACTACATCAATTGCAGGACCCTGCTTCAAGATACTTTAAACCCCCCAGTCAGGGATGGAAAATAACAATGCCTTCATAGATAAAAAGTAATACAAGCCAAAATGGTTACCAATTTTATGAAAAATAATAGATCAGTTACTGTGGCAACAGGTTCACCTGAAAGTGAAGCTTGTGTAGATGTAAAGCTTAACAGGAACCCTTAGCAGCAGCAAGCTAAAAAACAACTTCACCTATGCTGTCAGACAGGGCCTGCTGCTCCCTAATTCCTCCAGGAATTCCTTCCTTCACTCCTACAGCCTCCAAGAACAAAACATCAGTTAGCCTGGCATGAAGGCCCCTCCAAGACTCCTCTCAAAGCAGAAAATGCTTCTGTGTCCAGACAAAATCTTCTCTCAGCACAAGGGTGGTGAGGCTCTCAGGACATGTGCTGCCTTCTCAGCAAATGCAATTATCTCACAGAGATGAAGAAGAGTTAAGATCTGCACTGTCAGGTGTGCACAGCATTGAAGGAGCAACTGTTTACAGACTCTTCACAATATTTTGGATATCTGCCTTATCTCCTAAGTTTATATCCTCTAGGAGATCATGCTTATATAGTAAACTGTAGCTCTGCTTTTCACTCCCTGAGACTGTTAAGGAATAAATTAAGCACCTGAGCCATCTGACTGCCTAAATCTCTGGCTGGCTCATCTCTCTAAAACACTCCCCAGGTATGTATGCTGATACTGGATAATCTCTTTAAATAATATTTGCAAATACCAAGATCGTCCCCTAATTGTTTTGTAGCAATGACACCATGGAGAAAACACTCAGATTTAAAAAAAAAATCACCTCCCTAATCATTATTTATCAGTCACCCTCCATCTAATTATGAACTTCATTGATTGCATTCAGTTACAGTCTGAGTCTTTCCATTTCTTGCTGTAGCATCTATTACTGGCAATAGGAACGGCTCACTTATCTCCCTGCTTAGCTTTGTGTGCTGAAATCCAAACAGACATTGACAAATCCCACCATGACTTTTTAGCCCTAAGAACTGCAAACCTGTCGACCCTGGGAGGCCAGGTTGGTACAATTTGCTCTGCCTTGCCCATGTTCAAGCTACACTACAGCTCATGCCTGCACTAATCCTGTTATGCAGCGCAACATGAAATGAATGGGGTTTGTAATGAGAAGTGGTTGTTTTCGAAGAACAGTCAGGAGTTCTGCATTTTTAGATTTCACTTAATTGACATCCTTTATAGTTCACTACAAAAGTCTTATAAAGTTGAGCACATTTTTATCCTCAGGTAAATGATAACATGATTTCCATGTCAACATGCAAAACCTAATTGCCATCAATTACTTCGGCAGTACTTTAAAGAGCTCCTTGAAACACCAGGTAACATTTGCAGCAGCATTAGAACAAGTCAATCTCAAATTCCAAACCTGTTTCCTTCTTATTCCAGTATTCATTTAACAATCAGAAATCAGTCAGCTGTTTCATACATTTAGAGCACAATGTTTAAACAAGAATGTTGCTTCATAAACACTAAGCTGGAAACAGCTTTTCGAGCAGTAAAGGAGCAGGCAGTTCTGTTACTGACAAGCATTACTTACTGAAAACAAAATCACTCTGTGTAATTCAAATACATTTCACAGTTGAGAGATCTCCATGTTACGTTTCCAAGCAAAGAAATACAGAAGAGAAAGACTTTAAAAATGTTTCTCACTTCCTTAGATGGTCTCTGTATTTGAAAGGCCATGAATTAAGGACAGAAAGAAAAATATAATGCAGTTCACAGGCGTTTCTTTTCTTTCTTAACCTGACTGAATGAGAATAGACAAAAGAAAGGAATGCTTCAAGAGCAAGGACCTTGTGATACTCACCTGTTACCGAACACTGCACTGAGCTCATCCAAAACATTGTTCAGCTTCACCTGGAGTTCTTTGAGGTGGTCACTTGCTTCTGCATCCAACTGTGGATGAAAAAAAGAGCATTTAGTTTGAACCCAGAGGGCAGCCTGCTGTCCTTTGCAGTGCTTCTCTTCACTCTTGAGGCTACACTTAATAAGCAGGTGAACTATCCCCACTGGACTCTGCCAGGTAGGATGCTCTCCTCCACTGCCTGCTGCTGCTGCTACAGAAGCTGTGAAATCATCAACAGATATTTGCCTAAAAAGCAGCAAGTAATTTCCCCAGGCTCCTATACCCTTCAATATCCTTCCCGAAGTTTGTAAAGTTGAGCAAGAAAGGGAATGTGAACTCCCTGTGGCCAAGAGTGTATCTAGGCTGAGAATCCATCAAGTACTGGCCATTACCCTGGGCTCACAGGTAATTTCACCCCTCTGAGTCTAGAAGGATACAGGGCTTTTCAGACTGGTTGTTACTACTTGTGCATTTCTCCATGAGTGATCTTGAAAGAAGCTATTTCACCTTTCACCCTACTGTCAAATACTCCAACTGAAGATTGACCCAGACACTGCTCTCAGAAGGTTGGACCCCAGCTATTCTGAAAATCTGGCCACAGTATCATGGCAGGAGCTGTTGTGATCTTTTGTTGATCATTTTTGGAAAGTAAAATCTCAGCTACTGGTATTGAGCAAACGTAGCTCTACTCTCAGTTGGAACCAGATAGCTTTTTGTATGCAAGTGTTCAGAGGAAAACAAAAAACAAGTGCCCCAAGCACTACATGAATGCTGTTGACACCTCGGCAGGTTCTGTAAGAAAGTGCTTCCTCCATTCTTATCAGTCCAAATCCACCTGTTTTAAACTGAACATGATTTACAGTGTCTTGTATTTCAGCTGCAGCCACCCCTCCAGCCTCAAAAGAGCTACTTCTGAGCAACATACCTGTGTGTACACATAGCAGCACAGGATGAATGTTTTGAGATCATTTGCTCGTTAAAAGTAACTTGTAAAACAGATTTGCCTGTGTATGCAGGCAGGCAAGACCTTTGTAAAACAAAAAGCTTCCTCTAAGGCAGAGCATCTATTTAGGAATGTAATGAGCCAGGTACCAGTACAGTGGTTAAAAATCAGTTTAGACTTTCATGGTATATCCATCTATACAGGATTTGAACACGACAGGAGTCCCCACTTCTAAAATCAGTGCTGAAGCTCTCTTCATATTCCTTCAGCATCTGTCAGAGAAAGCCAAGCCTTAGGGGATTTGGAATCTGATCCGTTCATTTTCCTGTTGTAAGCTGGCATGGAAAATTGACTCTATTACGCATTTGAACCTGTGCTAATGAAACTTCTGGATCAGAATTTTAAAAGTAATTAAAGTAAGAACCAACAACCAAGCAAATTATGATTACTTAGGCCTTGTAACTTTAAGCATTGCTGCCTCCGATTATTCTTCCCTTATTAAATTTCTTTTTCTATTATCTTTATAACACTCTTGCTCTGTGATGGCAGAAGGAAGCTAATGTCATGCCAATCAGCATTCATTCTACCTACAAGCCAAGCTTGTAGGTAACAAAATAAAAACAGCATTTGGTGGTGGTGGTTTCTCTTGCCCCTACATTAATCCTTCCCTCCTACTGCATAAAGGCACAATGAGTCACAAGCTGTCTGATTTGCTCTCTACAATTAATGGCACTGAATTGCCCTCTGATTTCAGCCATTTCTGACAGATTTGAGGTAGGACCAGTTCATGATTCATCAAAGCATTCCAACTAACTGCTTTTCCAGTCAGAAAAAACTAAAATAAGAATTTGGCACAAGACAATTACTCTTTACGATTTACTTCTACTTCTTTATAAGCTATCAGATGCACAGTCTAGAGAATATTTGAGGTCAGGATCAACAACTTGTTGGCCTGGTTCATGAACGATGCAATCAATGATTTATTTTACTGTGAGGTGGCCTGGAGAGCTCACTGGTTACCTCTAAGCTTTCCCTCACTGGTGTATTTTACTGCAAACTGATAATCCTCATAGCAGATGCACTGCTGTCCCAGTACTGCAAGAAGAGACAGCTGGAACAATGCTTTGCCACGGGGATGAGCTCCATTAGCTGTGGTAAGGAACTCTCACTCCTCCAGAACATCAGCTCACAGCTCTCTGGATACAATTGGCAAGACAGCTGCCCAGATTTAACTTTGAGGTGCCCAGTCTCACCCTCAGGAAGCCAAACCCTGGTGGTAAGCATTCTGGTTCAGCATCCACAAAGCCCCCTATCACACTAGAAAAGCTGTTGTTTTCTCAGCAACTGCTACTAGGGAAGAAGGACTCCACATAACACATTACTGATGGTTAATACTTAGGCATTGGCCTGCTCTGGCTTGAAAGCAAATTTTGGGGAATTACCTGAGTGTGATTTAAGTTCATTAGGAAGGTGCTGGTAGGTGTGTACTGCTGTTTCCCACACATAAATCACACGTCAGTAACAGAGTACTGCAGCATGTGGTATTAACTGCAAACGTGGCCAATGTGGTGAAGCACTGATAAGAGTGCTCAAATGAACCCACAATGGTGTTGCTGTTGCTGCTCACTCAATGAATTTTAAGCATATCAGCTATCACTGATAGCAGGAAATGCTACTTGGACTGCATGATAAATCTGGCTGGTATAGCAGAAAACAGGATTAGACAGCTGGGTCACTGCCACATGTCACATCCACACCATTTCTCTCAGCAGGCTTATGATCTCCATTCTGTGGGTGTATCAGAGATAATTCAGAGGAAGAATGAAAAGTTCTCTGTGCAAAACATGGGACAGTGAGGTGGCTTCTGATCTCTGAGCAAATAAATGTTCCAACTCCAGCGGAAATAATGGCTGGCACAGACACAGTTCTGTATCTGAGGCTAAATGTGTGATGCTGAAAACTGAGGTGCAAAGAGGGAAAAGCTAATCTCATATTTACATTTCGGGGGAGAAATCAAGTCTCTGTTAATTTTCTGAAAATATCTGGGACTTGGCATTTGAAAGAATCTGGGCCTCAAAGTCTCATCTAGGGGTTCCATTTAGGGCTGGAACCTCAAGTTCTCTGCTAATCTGAATGGTGGCATTTATACTGAAGTGCTATTAACTTGAATTTAGGATGATCTTCTCCTTTCCTCATGCATGAAACAGAACGCCCGACTCTAAGAATTTGCAGCAATGGGCTTCCAAGTTTTCCAAAAGACGTAATTAGTTCTTCTTTGGTTTCCACACACACTGGTGAAAGCGTGAGTGGCCAGAACTGGAAGGCTTCTCTGTAGGTGGTGTAGGTGGAGAGACATGACTCTTGCCTTCTAGAAAGCTCAAGATGTTAATCAATTCACACCTAAAAGGCAGAGACACTGTGAAATCATCAGGTCTGATCTGGCATATCAGTAGCTAAAGAATTATGCCCTGATACTATATTTTAGCTTTATGAAAGTTATGGAGCTCATCTGACTCCAGTTTGAAGGTGCTGGTTTTTGTTCTGCCTCCCTCCACCAGCCCGTGGGAGCTCAGCAGATCCAACCCCCCTTTACGGACTCACTTGCACTGAATTTTCAGGCATCTCCCCACTTTTCCTACAGGATTTAAAAGTAAGGAACATGGAGCACTGAATCCAAACAATAGCTGCCAACTTCTCAAATACTAGGGTGGCCTTAGCTCCGGCATGTGGGATGCTAAAGAGCAGCAAACAGTAGATACCACAAATCCTTTGAGAACATTCCTATTTAAGTCTTGGCTGTTTCTAAGCTGTCCTGCAATTTGTTATTCAGGTGGCTAACTTAGGATTTAAAATGTGGGCTAACCCTGGCTAAGCATTAAGAGAAGAGTTTCCTGAAGCTTTAATTGTGCAGATTAGCTTGAAACCGAAGGCATGAAAATTGTATGATGACAATATGCTGCTACTCAGCAGCTAATTCCTTGGGTTCCCTAGGCAGTGCTCTTCTCTGATACTCACCTCCCATGCTTCCCTTGGGGAAAGAAGGTGTAGAAATGTTTTAAACTACTCTTTCACACTACATCTAGAGTCCAGCAGTGTGCAATGCAGTATAGCACCTTTTAATTTCACTGACATGAGTTCATTACTCGTGGAAAGCTAAGCAAAATAATGGACTGCAGGCTGAAGTCTGCTGGAAAACCACAGAGGTAGGTAGAAAATGCAAGTCATGTTATGTTTTATTAAGAAAAGTAATGAATAAACAAATAGGGCCAAATTCAGGCAAACACTAGCACTGAATGCATGTAGTCCACCCTAGCAGAGAGCTAAATTATAATCTCCATTCTGCTGGTGTATTGGCAATGATTCAGAGGAATCAAATGTTTCAAAAGGTATTCATGTACCCAGTTTTTATCCAGAACTCACCCCCCCATTTCACTCTTCATTATGCTTTTAATGTTATCTGCCATTTCATAAACACTGCCTTTCCAAAACATGCTTTAGGGATGTCTGAGAATACTCCTGAGTCACGATGAAGCTGTTCTGATCCCATGAGATCAATACAGCTTAGAAGGGAAATATAAGTATTAATTATAATTCCTAATAATTACTTAAGGTACTTTTCTCTGTGTAGGCATGTGTGTTTATGCATTTGTGTGTGTATATATATATTTGCCTGAGTTCTCAAGCACAGACCCAAGGGAATCCCTCCAAACAGGGCTCTTGAGAGCTCTGCTGCTGTCCTCATTGTTTCTGACTAGTAATGTTCATAGACCACATGATGCTGACACATTAAACGCAGAGATGCTGGGCAATTTTTGCCCTGTTTTGAGTACTATTGTTCAGAAAAGAATAAGAAAAGTGAGGGGAAAAGATACCATAACTCACTGGGGGCAGCAGGTGGAGGAGAAAGTAAAGAAAGGCATTATATCCAGGAGCCCAATCTCAATAAATAGTACTGGGCAAGCACTTCTGTTCCATTTTATGCCACTATACTGTAGGGTGACCACAGGTGAGCCCTGTCCCTTCATTTCCTTTGCTGCAAAAGGGAATAAGTGACCTGGATGTCCCTAGGGGTGTGTTCTGGACCCACTGGCAAAGAACACCAGGTAGCAGCAATATTTCAGAGCTTTCCAGAGTTGGGCAGTGCTATAGCTACAGCTGTAGATGGAGATGGATCTGGGAATCAGAAGCAGATGAAGCCACAAGCACATGGTAGCTGAAACCAGTCCCCAAGGTCTGGCTGCACACACGGCACAAGTAACATACTTGCCACAGGAACAATGGAATATTTGGTACCTGGCTCTCAAAAACACCTTTAAGAACACAAGAAGTTGAACAGTTCAAGACCAAGGCACACCACTGTGCTAGTTTCTTACTCTCCCAAGGAGGCAGTTCTTTTTTTGATAGTCAGGATAATGCTTACTTTTGTGCAAGCTTCTGTGTCATGTATAGATGAACACAGAAGAAATCCGCCACAGAAAGTAAGAACTGTCCCTCCTGAAGGAGGATAAAACTCAAAGATGCATTTCCAGGAAGTTCTATTTTCAAAGCTGTTGTCTCACCTATTGTTACCCAATAGTCAGGTTTGATCTGCAGCAGAAAGGCTACTCAAACCAGGACAAGACCTTGTTTACTCTAGCAAAACAGGGAACCTGGCAGGTTTCGAGTCAAGAAGCAATGTACTACACAGTCACCAAGCTGGAAACCCCTGGGAACAGCAGATAATGCAAGCACCTAACACAACACTTATTCCTGGTGATCAGTGGCAGCCCTATGAAGTGCAGTAAGCAGCATTTGAAAAGAAAATTTTAAAAAAAATCACTTCCAAAAACCAGCTTCCTAGTGTGCTTGTCACATTTCTTCCTGTGTGTTTTACTACTCACTGTCTGGGTTTCTCTCCCCTTTCAGTCTTTTGTTTCCACAGTACAGGGGAAATAGTGGGTGCGTTACCCCATTTTTACCTTACTAACACCTCCCATGGAAGGTTTTAAAGGGCAAAATGAAGAGCGGAGATCTAGGCTAGGGAAAGTAGCCAACAACCTCAAGAAACACCTTTTTTCTCCACTTATTTGATACAGTATCAGGGGACATTTTCAATTTGAAATATAGGGAAACCCTACTTAATGGCTACAACTAAGAAAAATAGTAGCAAATTGATTCCTTAAGGGAAATTAAATGCACAGGCACTAAACTTTTATAGGCCACTTCACAAACATTTCACCACAAGTTTATTTTTTCCCAAAAATGAGCATTTATCTACTGCTGCTATTACAGCAGAAAGCATATAATGCTAGTTCTTGATGCAGGGCTCAGAAACTAGGATTATTGAGGTGACATGTGGAAGAATGACAGCAGTTTTCCTTGCCTCATGGGGCAAATCTATTTGTTGAGATTTCTGCCACTTCATAGAATTCTGCCACTGAGCAAAAGCAAGATTTAGAAAAGCAATACAGGCAAAAACTGAGCTGTCCATCAGCAAAGCTGGCTTTCCTCTTGGTATACAGGTCATAGCACAGGCTCTATCACAACACAACCAAAGAAAATGCACTTGAAAATAATTTTTTCCTAACATCAGCATCAGCAGGCTTTTCTTCATCTTCCTGAATCTTGAAAAGCAATGAAAAAAGAAGAGGAAAAAAAAAAAAAGAAGATACATATATTACATCAGAACAGAAACAGTGATCTGGAAGAGTAAAACATTATTTCTGTAAAAATTACCATCTCGTAACAAATGGACACATCTGAATATCCCTCCAAACACGAGTAGAGAACTCATCTGCATGTCTGTAATCTATTAGATATTGGACATTTCATGCTAAAGGCACTGCCCCACATTTATATGCCATAAAAATGATTCAATGTCCACAGCTCTTGAGACCTCCACCAGCCATGCCCACATGAGCACAATAGGCAATCCTTCCTTTCCTTTTCTATGCTATTCTGTGCTCCAAAACATTTCCTCCTGTGTTTTATGACAGATTTATCTGGGAAGCCTTCAGTCACTGGCTGTCTCCCCACACTTACAGTGCCAGGTGTCACAAGGCTCTCCTCATGATCGCAGTCTTCAAGACCCAGTATGATGCAAACAACCCAGTAAAAACAGTGCAGGAGGAATGAGGAATAACAGTCATTCTCTGAGCTCTCTTACCTCTTTACCACCCATGGCTTCGAACATCTTCTCCAGCTGCACCCGTAGTTGTTGGATGTTGTTCATCAGGATGCAGGGCTGAAGGGACAAAAGCACGTGACTCTTACTGCTCCGGGTGCCAACACACTGTCGCCAGTGGGAGACCTTGTGCCTCAACACCCTTCCCCAAGTACCACCAGATTCGAGAGTTACATCGGAGGCAGAGAATGCACAGATTTCAGCACTCAAACATTAAAAAGGTCAATTTTTCTCCAGCTTGAAATGGTATGGTCAGTTCCCAGTTCCAGAACACCCAGATGAGCACATCTCTCTAAGTACCAGATCTACAGAACAATCTGTGCCCACTTTTATTATTTTAAATCACACAACAGTGTGGAAGTTAATTTCAAGGGGACCTGAGAGCCTCCAAACCCTGCATATCATCCTCAGGACCTGTTTTTATTTTAGGTCCAAGCCAGAATTCAAACTGCAAAAGCATACAAATGATGATAGAAACAATACTGAAAATATTTACATCATCACCACGGTCAGGTGCAATGTGAGACTGGTTTCATGAGGACAAATATGTGATTCTTTGGGGGAAAAGAGAAGCTCAGCAGAACTCACCAATTTCTCCTTGGAACAGTAGGACTCAAAACTCTTGGAGAGTATGTCAGCATACTGCATCAGCACTTTACCAATAGTCTGTGAAGACAAGATGTGAGCACTGTTACATGTCCTCTACCACTGCAGGAGAACTCCAAGAAAAAGAACAAAAATAATGGTACTGTTTTACACCCCATTAGGAAAAGATAAATATCTGGATGCTGAGGGTATTACCTTAGCAAACCTCCTATTGTAGTGAGCAACAATGACAGGGTCTGGGCACTCCAGCTTCTTAATGATCTCAAAGCTCTGGTTGAGCTGGGTGAACACATCCACCACTGAGCAAGAGAACAGAGCGTGCTCCGATGTTTGCTGGAACTAAAACAGAAGTACAAAGAGTCACCGTCAAATGGAAAGATCTGAAATATAGCCACAATGCATGGGTGTTTCCATCATCTGTCATGTTGAAGGTAGGGTAACTTTACCAAAACCTACATCTTCCTCAGAATTAGTCAAAAACTCTTTCAAAAGAGGAGCTAAATAGCCTGTTTTGGTTGGATTATAAATTTACTGTCCTTCACTAACTATGATCATGACAAGCACCAGGGAAATGTACCATGATGTTGAGATCATTAATGCAGTGCATGGTTTGCCTGTCAGCTAATGAGGAAAGAAGGAGAGAGTAAAGAGCTGTTTTAATTTTTTTTAGATTTAGCTGTTAAAGAGAATGTTTGCATGAGTATCACAGTCTACAGTGCCAACAGTCACTGAATAACAGGAAAGCTCTTCTCTCCACTGGCAATACTCAGCAAATTAAGAGTAAGATTGGTCTGTCAGTGGATTAAGGTCACATTCTCACTGCATGACTAAGTACATGCAAAGTGCCTCAATTTTCAATTTCAATTACTTCTCCCAAACAGAGAGAGCTGAGAGAGCACCAAGGCACTGGCTGACAGATTAACAGCAGCAGAACATACAAAAATGAACGATATGCACCTTGCTGTTAAAAAGTTCTCTGTGACCTATAAAGTACTAAAATAAATGAGTTTCCCAAGTGTTTAGCAAGCAAGAAGGACCACATCCTCCATTTGTATGACAGCCGAATTTATAGTGTTTTATTTGGTTCTGTGCACTGAATGATACAGCACCAAGTTGTGCACTCAGAGTGACCTACATACCCCATCTTTCTTATCTCTCTCCAGAGCACCATGCAGGAAATCTAAGGAAACATCTTCATTTTCATCCAGCCACTGCATCACAAACTGCTCAAACCATCTGCAGGGGAGGAAAGACAGCAAGTTACAGCAGGAAGAGGAGCACCCTAACCCCACCAAGCTTTGTGAAAGCTGTCAGATGTCTGAATGCTGCTGTCCGTGCGTGCAGTCAAGGTTCCCAAATATACTTGCAACTGTACATAAGCTACTGGTGAACAGGGCCTGTACCATCACTTGGGCTGGTTCTGAGCTGTTCTTGTCCTTCTTCCTATCTTTTCTCTTCTCGATACCTTCCCCTTTTCCCGCCCTTGAGAGCCACCGTGAACTTTGCTTCACCGCAAAGCACTTTGTAGTTTCTTTCCCTTCCATCCACATGCCAGAGAGCACAAGGGAGACCTCCACACCCACAGGCACCTCTCCTGCTGCTCAGTTGAGTGTACCAAATGGGGGATGTGAGAATAGGCAAGCTGAGAAGCAGCTTCAGTGATGGGGTCTGACAGCTCTGTCCTCTTCTCTGAGGGACACACACAGTACAAAAGGGGGGGTGGTGTTTTCATTGCCTGTGTTTAAGCAATAACACAGCACTTACAGCCTTATTTAAATGTCTGTCTAGGGTTTGTTGCATGCAAGTGCCAACACAGCACAGCTGAAGCAAATCTTAATTTCAAATATTACTAAACAGCATTCACAAACAAGAGAAAGAAGTGTCCATGTGTAATTTAGTCCATACAAAAGATTATTATATGAGCAGTACAGAGTACAGCCTTCTCTACACAGGCAGCTGTGTTCACAGAGATTGTGCTAATTGTGGGCTGAGTTTGCAAAGAACATGAAAGCATGTGTCAGACATGAGAGGGAGATCAAGAGCAAATTCACAGGCAGAGCATACTAGATAGCCTTAAATAATCTTTACACTTTGAAATATAAAGCACATCAATGCTAATATTGGAAATTGTAACTGACACAGTGTTAAAATGCCAACAGCAACCTGTCTATGCAGCCCTATTTATTATAGACAGCAACAGTGGAACACTGTCACAGACATATGGACTTCCTGTATTCTGGAAGAATTCCTTTTGAATGGCACTTCAGGCTCCTAAAAGTCAGCATATGTTGAAGTCTGCTGCAAGTTTCTCAAGCTTTCAACGTTTTCTTTTAAACTGCAATAGTGTATTTTAAACAGCTCAAGCCTTAGAAAGGAACTCAGGCAGTTTACAAGGAAGCAACTATACATCTTACACCTGTTTCACAGTTCCCAGGCTATGAGTTGCTGACTGCTTCACATGTCACAGGTCAGTGTGCAGGGAGGATTACTTGTTTGTGCCAGAAGACACAGTTTTCACTCTGAGAAGCAGAGCAACTTCCTGATTATCATTCAACCTTAGTTATTGCACCACATTCACAAGAAAGGGCCATTTGCTGTTGAGAACACTGCCCGTTTTTATGGATACCGTATGCTGCTACACAAAATCAAGTGCCTAGGTACACCCAACTGTCTTGCCAAATTGTCTAAGCAAAGGTGGCAAAGAAAACAGCACTGCTGGGTGGGTGGGAGTGGTGTATTTGCTCTCCCTCTCATAAAAAAAAGCATTACCTTCAGGAAGAGATTTACTACGAATGCTGAATGAACCACTTAGTTCAGGAAATTCTGTAAGTACATCTGCAAAGCCAGCCTCAATTTTGTCCTTTGGCTGACAGAAAAACCTGAGAGATGCAAGTAACTTACAAATACTTCCAGTCCATGTGTACATTCAGGGCCAAACTATGCTTTGAGCTGTAACACAAACCTAGAGCTGTCTTAGGCCAAGTACCCTTTACAGGGTTTTACTATCGGGTCTTGGACTGCTGAGCAAGTCAGGGCGACTCTGAGGACTACAAAGGCAACAAATCCAGAACAATGTGCAAAACTATCTAGCACAGAAACGAATAAAAATAATCTGATTCCATGCAGAAATAGCTTCAAAATGCTGTTAATACGGCAAATATCTTCTCCCTCATCTGCTTCAATTATCTGTCAGGAAGCAAACTCTGTAATGACTCACACACCAGCACACACGGCAGCAGCTCACGGTGCTGCTTCAGAGACGTTCTGTGCTCACAGGGGTCAGCACGGCCTGGCTCCAGATGGCACAGCCAAACTCTCCGAACAAGGTCTGCAGAGAATACACTTCAGCCCTGCCTGCTGGGAAAGGCAGCGGCGCTTCAGGACTACATATAATTTCACCTCTGTTGGCTGCACAACAATGAGGTAACACAAAAGGCTACCATTTCAGCTTGGCCATGAGCCTGGCTCCCTCAGGGTCACACTTTGCAAGTGAATTAATCTTGTTCATTTCCTGTGGGTATCTAAGGAACAATCTCTGGGCCTTGGCAAAAGCTGAAGCAAGAAGGCAGGCGGGGTTCCAATGAGTAAAAGAATAAATACTGTGTTCGATAAAGAGAGCCAGAGTAAGTCAACAGGATCTCAAAGGAAGGAGTATCTTCCCCCACCAGAGAGGAGGTAGGCTCCAGTACAGCCACAATGCTACCTGCATGCTAAGGTCAGTATTTAAACAAAACACAGAACACTTATTTACACACCTAAAAAGCTGGGGTTTTTCAGGAACTCTCACTTCACAGCTTTTAGCTGGCAGAGAGGAAGTTTTGAAGATTCACTCCCAGTTACATAGCTACTTCCATTTCAGAAAATGCTTCTGAGTTTCAGAAAATAAAGGGAGTATAAAAACTTCAGCTTCCATACTTTGGACCCTCACTTTGTTGAATTACATCTCAAGGCTACCAGGAACATGGTTTCTCATAGTTTGTAAACAGGAAAAGTGCATTTGTGGATAGCCTTCTGTCTGAAAAGTAGACAGACAACCCAACCGTTGTCTGGACAGCAGCAATTTAGTTTCATCTAAGGAGTTTACCAATGTGCAAACCTGATGCGGGGACTCCTTTGTTTAAGGAAGTTTTGAGGCTAAAAATACTTGTGATGAAGCAAATCAAAGGACAATTCATATCAAGGGGATATTTTGTGACAGGTGAAGGTTACGGTTGAGATAAACATCACCTATGTCTGACAATGTGGCTATTGTACTGAAATACGAGGGTGAACTAACAAAGCCAGTGGCTGCAAATGCACATGAGCACTGAAGCTCTACCACAAAGGCCAGCAGAGCAGAACAGACTGCAGAACAAAACTGAGCATCATTATCTTGATTACACAGGAGAAGAAGAGAGATTAAGAATATCTGATGGCTTGCATGAGACTGCCCTGACTCAGAGGCACAGCGAAGAGAACAGGGCTTCTGAGACTGTCACTCCAGCACCCTGTTCACTGAGTTTTATGCCTCTTGCTGACCTGATTTGTTAATCAAGGCCCACAGCTCACACCGAGCAATTATGCCCAACTGCCTCAAGTCTGATTAGTATGCAGCTAGCACCAGGCTTGAGGGACTGCACGCATGACGGCATGGCAAGAGAATTCAAAGTGCCAAACTGGAAACAGAGTCCAGGAAAAATGTGTTTGTCAAGAGGGGCAAAGTGCTGCTTTTAGACAGCACTGAACAGTCATGTACAGGGTGGGAACAGCAGCATGGTGGGACACAATGCTGAGAGTGCCTGCAGACTGGCCAGTGGCCCACTGGAAGCATTCCCCGCCAGCAGTACCTCTGAGTAAAAGAAAATAAAAGAGGTTGCTGTCAACACAGCACATGAGAGCTGCAGCGCAGCCTGCAACGCAAGGCAAGGTCTAGATGAAACATCAATATTTAAGGCCAAGCATTCTGTTCAGACACAAATCATTCGGAAAGAGGTGAGTAAACCTCACTTAGAAAGAAAGGTAGGAACAAACAAGAACGGGCAGAAGACCATGAAGAGACATGAGCAAAGCATTTTACTCTTGTGAAGCAGGAACAATTTATTCTGTATGCGCGTCCTATAACAAGCTCAAACTGAAGCAAGAAAGATTTGGAGGGGATGAAAAGGAGAGTGCATGTTAAATCCCCAAAACCCAGTGGAGGGTTAACAGTAAAGCACAGGAAAAAAGGAGTTGTGCAGCAACCATCACTGAAGGCTTTGGAAAACCAGTTAAAGCACTGGTCAGACCCAGAATACCTGTTCCTGCATGAGCTAAGTGTTGGACTCTAGCTACAGCATTATCTCCAGGTTGCTCAGACAACCTTTTGTTGTCTCATACATCTTCTCCAGGTCTGAAATCTATTGTTGTTCTTTTAAAGTTAGAAGTTGCAAACAATTGCTTAAAGCTCAAGAGCGACAGCTTATCTGATGCTTCCAACTAAACCACCCAGTCTTACTAAGAAAGAGAAAACATTATCTTTACTTACAAATCCTGTAACATATATACACATTAAGTATATCTGTAGGCATACACCTTCTATTCAAGAACTGCTCACGCTGCAGACACAGAGTAGCTTGAAGTCTGTCCATGCTATTGCTAAGGCTTTGGAAATGTTGGGAGATATTGTGCAATAATGGACTGACTTGGGTGAAGGGCAGTGTCACAGAACACCAGAGGGGACAAATATGCACATAAACACAGAAAATCAGGAGGTAAGAAATGATGTATCTCGAAGGCAGCCACAGGAGAACCAAATGGCCCACCCTAAACCCAAGGTGACAAAAGGAGGCAGATAGTGGGGATTTACTACAGGAGGCATAAAACACTCACGCTGGATATTCAGGCACTTTTCCCTTGAAGGCAGGCAGATCACGAACGTATTCGTTGTACAGCCACTTCACTTTGAAGTGTAAATTCATATAGTCCGCACTTTTACACAGTCTGTGTTTCTCATGCTCTGTAAGGAAGGGAAAAATAGCAGTTAGGTCTGAATTCACCACTGTGAACTGCCACACCAGGCACAGGAAGAACTTATAAAGCACGACTGCAGAGTGCAAGGGTGTTGAGGATGAAGCACCTATAGAGCCACAAAATCTTCACAACACAAGTTTTGGCAGCAGGCAGGAGTTCTTGGAGGTTGGGACCATTGGGGCTCCGGAGTTTTTTTCTGTAGCTCCAATTAATACTTCCATTTGTTGAACATTTTTTTGTCATTTTTTGTCAAAGCAATAAAAACAGAGCAATCTCTCATGGCATTTTGTTTTAACATACCACAGTTGAGACTCCATCTTTGCAGGGGAAAAATCAAGGCGAGCAAATCTGTTCATTCTTGGATATAAACAAAGGCAATACCAACATGTTACACTACATCCCATATGAGACAAGAGTAGAAAGCACCAAGAGTTTGACAGTGTGACTCAAGCAAGATCAAATGAGCTACACAGGAACTGGAGTCTTCCCTGCTCCTGTTTGGAGAAATTAATGATATTTCCCTCCCACAAGGCAGGGTCTGCTGCTGAGCTTCTTCCTCCTGCCAGGATTCCTTATGTTTGTGGACCCAAGGCAATGCTGGGAAAATGCAGTTTCTCCCTGTATAATGCCCATACCTCCACAACACAACCCTTCCCACAGACCCACACCACTAAAGCACTGGCCATAATCAGACCGACATTTCTGCAGAGATCATCTCTGCAGACCACTGCTCCCCTTCCTTATCAGGAGAAATGTATGGTCCATGTCTTCACTGTCAAGGCCCTTTACAGCCTACGTCCACACTACCATCTTTCAGCAACTGACTCCCACTTTTGATCAGCCCACAATTCTGTATTTAAAATACTTGTTAAGTTCTCCCAAAAGCAGTGCAACACTTTCTCCCAAGCCACCCCTCATGCTTACACAGGCAGCTCCTTCTACTGCACTGCTTTTCTTCAAAATCCTCCTTGAAGAGATTAAAATTAATTCCTGTTTCACAATATGAGGACTCAGCAGCTGGCTTTTGCCTGCACTGTGACCCTGCATTATCAGGTTATCAATTCTGCACTGCCACTCCCGAGTGCCTCCTCTCTGTATCCAACTTTCTTCTGCCAAGCTTCACAGCAGGAATGCACTTTGTGCCAAGCTTCTTTGTTCACTCTAGCACCACAGCAAGCTGCTAGTCCATGACTACAGTGTGAGATATTATACTAAAACATACATGATTTTGGCTTAGACTCGGGCTTTTATCCCAGTATTTGACTTTAGACTCTTCTTTCTACCTTTGATATGGAAACCTCATCACTGATGTAACTTCCCAAGGGCACCACTGCTGATGTGCAAACAGGTTTCAGCTATGTTAAAAAGTGGGAGTCTTTTTCTCAGTTTTGAATGGCTAATTAACTGCTAGGCATGATTATCTTACAACATTACCTATTTTCAGGTAAATGTGAATTCTTGCAACTAATTCAAAACATCTAGAAACTTCCACATCTCTCTTGAAGCTTCATTAACATGCACAAGAATAAAGTCCAAATCAAGTGTGAATTATCCAACTGAAAACACAAAATCCATAGTAATGTTCATGCAAAATTTTTCCATAAACCTTATCAACTGCCAAGCAGTTGAATGTTCCAGTGATTTGCCTGCAAGCTTTTGTAAAAGTGTAATACAGATTTCCTTCTAGTTCACGTCACAGATCCACACAGACACAATCTCAAAAAAAAAAAAAAAGAAAAAGAATAAAAGAAAAATAAAGAAACCCAATCTTTATTTTAAAGAAATTAAAATTGCCCAGTATCTGAGAGACATAATCCTCAGGGGTGATGGTTCAATGGACAAGTTACATGTACTATGGTCCATTTCACTCCACAGGGAGCTGTGTGAAGTCCATTCCTGTTTTACATTAATAACCTCATATCTTTCCTGAGCACTAAGAAAGCAGGAATATACTCAGTGTCTGAACTGCTGACCCTCTGCTATCCCTCCAGCAATGGTAGAAGAAAATGAGAACTCCCTCTGCAGATCTAAAACTGGAAACAAATAGAGCAATAACTGTGCCTGCTCTGCTCCCTGTGAGTGAGGAAACCGATGGACAATTATAACTTCATTAACTCGGATATGTGCTGCCGCCAGTTGCTGCTCCCGCGTGTGGAAAATGCTGTTCCTGCTGAGGAAAGGTCTGACTTGGATGTAAAAAGGACTTAAATCAGATTTAGTTCCTCAAAATTAAACAATGCACTAAAAGCAAGCAATTAAAGCCTTTTCCTGTTTTCTACGACATCTAAAATACTTCTAAGTTGCAGAAGAAGAAGATGCAAAGCAGTCACAGAAGCATAAATCCAAGTACAGCTACTAGGACTACCTGGCCATCTAGGCACTAAAGGAGACACTTGACACTAAGGGATAAATCACATAAAACTAAAAAAAAGAAGGAGACGTCTTACCACCATAAAAGAGAACTTTACGTATTCGAAAGAAAGGAGGGGCTTGTGACAGAGAAAATACAAGAATGAAGAGCTCAAACGTTCTGGAGAACAAAGAAAGCCAGCAAAGACCCAAACCCCCCTCATCCCCAGCTTGCATCATCTGCCTTTCCCCCTTCAGTGGACCCCGCACAGTTTTGATCAGTTGCTTCCTTTGTAAGTGGAAATGTTTAAGACCACCTGAAGGTGACATGGAAACACATCAGTCAGAGGCATACATTGGAAACCCATTTTAGAAAAAGTAAAGTGAAGATCCTGGCAGCCATCAGTCTTAGAACATTTCTGTTCTGCTTTGTAACCTGCTGGCTTTTAAAGAGCTTAGCAGCAGCAGCAGCTGCAGAACAGCACACAGATATTGTACAGCAACTGCTGTGTTTTATCCTGAAAAGACCACAGAGTTCTGTAAGTCTCCCACACTTCCTTAGCAGATTTCAGCTGCAAACAGCCTCCTACGGAGAAAAGCTTTTAGAGTCACCAAGGCCATATTATTAAGGCATTAATAGGGAACTGCTCCCTAGCAGCACACTTTCTAGTGTTATGTCCAGTTCTACTTTTCAGGCAGAGAACAGGACTTCTACCACACTCTTTAATCACAGATTTTTTTCTTGATTGTAAAGCTATTTTTCATGGGTTAATTTCTAGGAAATAATGCCAAGTTTCTGTAAAGAAATTCTAATAGGTACCGAGGCTGTTGAAGCATCAACACTTCAGATAGCTGGCATCTGTGTGTGCCTCTGATCCCCTTCTCCTTATTAGAAGTGAGAAAGTGGCAGAATGATTTATTTCAATCCTGCCTGCCAAGTCTACTCAGTCTCTCTTCCTATCAGAGATGTTTCCAATTTGCAGTTCTCCTAATACTGATGTGTCCAAACTAAGACGAAACGTTGCTGTCAAGGATGACGTTGATTTTCTATTACTGTCTTTTAACGTGTTCCTAGCGAAGGAAGAGCAGAAGCCTCTTTGCTCGGGGTGTTTGTGCTTTCCAGGTGACAGAGGTTTCAGAGAGGACAGTACGAAAACTAACTACAGTTAGTGTGCTAACAGAGGCTAACCAGCTGCTTGAGCACCAGGTAGTGTCCTGGGGTGGAGCCAACTGTATGGCTTGGAAAAATCATCCCCTACCCTACAGTGACTCCAAGGTAACATGAGCCTTCCAGCCAAGTCTGGGACATGTGTATCTGACCTATTTTACTCTTGGGCTGATGGGGAACAAGGGACACTTCTCAAAGACCCAGCAAACAGGGAAGTGCTGGGTCTGCTGTGCATGGTGCTTTGAGTAGTCACTGCTTTGGGGGAGAGAGAAAACAAGTGGGGTAGATACTGGAGCTTCTGCTCTGTCTCAGACACTGAGTCTCCTTAGGACAGCCAAAGGAATAAGATCCAGCAGTCAAACACACGGCTGTCGTGACTACTGCTACCAGCTGCTGAACATATCTTATACAGAGAATAGGTGTTTCATTTTCATGACTCAACATTTTACACATTAGCAATCTAACTCTTCAGAAGGTGCCCAAAGGACACATTGCTGCAGCTTCCACAGGCTGGCACGAATTCTGGATCTGGAGCACTTCATATTCCAGGTGTAAATCAGGATTTTTGCATTGTCCTGCACAGGCTGCATGATGCATATGGGGGTAAGCTCCAGGTGGGAGAGGCACGATGGGGAAAAAGGAAAACAACTCAGGCAGCCAGGCACTGCTCTCCGGCTCAGAGAAGCCATCTCCCATGTGAGACTCCCAACTCTCTTGCACACTGCCTACTAAAGAGCAGTGTGGAAGCATCAGGCTGGAAAGAGGGAGGGGGCCATTTCACACAGCCAGGTCTGCACTCTTTCTACTCCAAAGCCTCCTTACAGCACATACCCTCCACTTCTGTGGCAGCAGTATGGTCTTCCACGTCTTCTTTGCAGGTCTGTTTATTGCTGGCATAAAAACTACGGAACACTAAAGCTAGTGTTACACACTACATCCAAAGTGCTAAAACTACGGTTAACAGATGAAAGTCTTTGTCTACTCACAGCTACAAGCTCCACCAAGGAGCATGAACTTACCACTTGGTGAGGTGAATGAGCTCATGTTATCCAGAACTTAGGAACAGAACATAAGGGAAAATACCATGAGGAAAGTTAGAGGCAAGTGTTATACTCTGTGCTCATGTGCACGTATTTCCAAAAAATAGATTAGCTTTTGTTGCAGAGAGCTCCTGATGCACACAGGTCTTGGAGCAGACAAGAAATGTACCCAGGGATTATGCCACAGACTGGGAAAAGGAATATAAAATTCTTGGTGCAGGTTAACTGGTAGAAAAAACCAGCAACCGAACCTGAGAAATGACAGAGCCAAAAGCTGAGGCTGGCAAATCTAATTATCATCCTACACATCATTTAATCAGTTTCCTTTAATCCCTTTTTCCCCAGGTTAAAAAAAAATGCAGTGAGCTAATCCAATCATCTGTATTTAAAATATATGTAGTAAGGCCTGTAATTGAATTATTGTAGAGCTTGTTTTAAAGGTTATCTTCACAAGTTTCTGAAGAGCAAAGCAGTGAGGAATCACACTTGCCTCAAATAGAATTCTGCACCCTAAGCATTTCTTGAATATATATTTGGAAAAGACACATCCTAACACAGACTCTATCACAGTTCAACCCTCCTGCAGAACTTGCACAGTTAAGACTAAATAAATTACCATGCAGTTTTTAAGTTTTTGTTCAAAATGCAAAATCCCTGTCCACCAGCTGCATGGGTATGAACATTCGTCACCAATAAATATTTTGAAGAGGGACGGTCTTTTCAGCAAGTATTTGCTATGCACTGAGGAACTCATGGGTGATACCAATGCTTGTCTTAAGAAGCTCACAAGTGACCAGAAGGATGTCAGGAAAAGGTAAACTAAGCCCAGAGTCATCAGTGGGGTCATGGTATGAGACATCAACAGAGAAAACCTGAGAAACCGAGCTAATCCAGGCACTGGCAAGCAAATGAAGCAAATAAAAAAACCCCAGAAAATAATTCAAATTCATGTCCCCTTTGACAGTCATGCAATCTGTAACTTTTTTACAGCTGCATTTTGGATGCAACAGGGAAAGGGAGTCTTAGGGAGGTGAGCAACTAGAGCTGGAGACATCCAGTTCTCATGGCTACAGATAAAGGAGGAAGTTAGGGAGCTTTCAACATGTCAAGTGCAAACTGCATCATAAACTCCTGAAGGTGAGCACACAGGAGTAAAAAGAACCATAGATTGGCTTCAGTTGGAAGGGACTGTAAAGCTCATCTCATTTCAACCCCCCTGCCATGGGCACGGACACCTTCCACAAGACCAGTGATGCCTTAACTGTCTTTTTAGAAACAGAGACTAGACAGAATAAAGAAATAAAGGTAGGTATTTATTTGAAAGGCCTTCAAAGGCACACCCTGGGGAGCCAGAGGCTACTGCCAAGATGGACCCCAAGATGGACGACAGGTCACGAGTTCTTCACACTCTTATAGGTTTGGTTCATTTACATATCAGGGTCAATTCTCCAATTAAAGCTTCAGTTCAATGATGCAGTTTCTCCAGGCTTGCCCCCCCTTTAGAGTCTTTGGTTTACACAGTTTGGGCCTAGGACGGTCCGAGTGTCCTTGAGAAGCAGGCCTGGAGAGGCTTTGTTGTGTCTAACTAGCATGAGAGAGCAGAAATTAACAGGCTACCAGAAACCTCAGAGCTACACACTAAATAGTACAGATCCCGAAAGAATACAAAAGTTAAAACCTAAGGCATCACCAGGTTGCTCAGAGCCCCATCCCACCTGGACTTGAACACTGCCAGGGATGGGGCAAAACGAGCTTCTCTGGGCAACCTGTGACAGTGCCTCACCACCCTCACCAGGAAGAATTTTTTCCTAATACCTAATTTCAACCTATTCTCTTTCAGTTTGAAGCCATTCCCCCTTGTCCTGTCACTACAAGCTCTTGTAAAAAGTCCCTCTCCCTTGTTCTTGTAGGCTCCCCTTCAGGTACCCCAGTTAGATCACCCTGAAGGTTGAACAAACCCAATTCTCTCAATTTTTCTTCACAGGAGAGGTGTTCCATCGCTCCTATATAAAGAAGGACAAAATTGAAAAGGGAGCTAAAGTGGTCTGCAGGAGCAAACAGTTTCTAGGGAAAGAGAACATGAAATTATCACCATTGCCTTATCTCTAACACATGAGCAAGTAGTGACAGTCACTATAAAAGAGACTCCTCAACATAGTTAGTAGGTCATAGTCCTTCCCACTGTCTGTTTTTACATGAGCTTGACCTCACAAGACAGAGGCACTGTGGGGTACAAGCATATATAAAAAGTTCCTAACACAGAAGTGAGAACATTTCATCCAGCCCTGCAGCCTGTCAGATTCAAGCCTACACCTGGCAAAGTGTCCCCCCCACAGCACAGTCTCCACATCTGTTGCACTGACAGAGATTAATAAAATAAATGGAGTAAATCTTTTCCACCTACAGAGCAACCCCACAGACTGTTTCCAAAGAACAAAATGCAGGCAGCTCTCTTACTGGCAGCATTTTTTTCCTAGCAATCTGAAGAGTCTAATTGGCCGTCACTCCTGTAAGTGAGCTCAGATCAAAGTGGGGACAAGTGGATTGAGCAAATTTTTTTGAGTGGCCAGAAACAGTAGCTTGACTTTGGTTTGGAATATAAACACAGCTAGCATGCTGCAGACAGCAGTGGCATTTCTGTTTTATCACAGCATCACCTTATGAGTGATCATAAAGCCCAACCCTGCAGAGACAGTGGCAGCCTGATGCTCTCTGAAATTTGTGAAAAGTTGGTGAGATTGTGAAAATCAATGTATAGAACTAAAATCAAGTTCAGAAACCAACCATCAGAATAGTACTGCAAGCAGCAGAATTCCTTTCTGGAAGTTTGCTGGGTTTTGCATGCCTAACTCATCTTCAGAAACAGTAAAATTTTTCCTTACTAGGAGGTGAAATTATGCAAAGGCTAATTCAAAATGAAGATGTCTGCAGCAGGAATTGTTCTAACAGCATCTTTCTGCCAGTGTCTTAGACAATCTGTGCTGTGTTATCCAGGGAACTACAGCCATGGCACAACCCAGAGTCCACCAACTTCTCCAGCTTTTTCTACCACAGTACAATGAAAAATCAAGCTGCTGCTGGCTGCTGATCCAAGCCATCATATCATCAGGCCAAAGAGAACTTCTGATTTCAAACCAGCTGGGATGTTAATAAACAGCCTGCAACACAGCCTGACATGGAGGTCTACAGCTCATGCAGATCTCAGCCTCAGTTCTGATCCATAAAGCAGCTGTGCACAGACAAACAAACCCCTAGAAATCCCTGCTCCAGTCAGTGGTGCTACTCATGAGCTTAAGCCTCATTTTCACCAAATGGATGGAAACAAGAGATCAGCAAAAAGTACCTGGCAGCAGTGAGACATTCTCTTACCTTCCATGGCATATTTCATATCCTGGGCAAAAAGACTCCACATCACCTCTGCGCTGATCTTCCCAACTGCAAGCTCCTGCGGAAACCTGAGGGGACATTTAGAGAAGGCTTTGGCACATGTCAAAGCAAAGGGCTCTTTTTATTTAGCTCTGAGCTACACTACAAGCTGAAGAGCTCAACATTACAGATGCTTCCTTCACCCTAGATAAAGTACCAGGTGAAAATTGGAGATCCTGGACTGGACTCTGTGGCATAGATTAAGTAACCTGAAAAACTGGTTTTAACTCAAAAAGACAGGCCCTGGATTCTTCTTTCCTAGAAGAGGTGTACACAGTCATTCTGGGAATCTGATCTCAATGCCCTTGCATCTTTTTCCTCTTCCTTGACCATTTTTTTCTTTCGCCTTTTTGAGGGTTACTAGGCTGACAGGTAATTGCTAATCATGTTAAAACAATGACGATTAGGGCATAATCCAGGTCTTTGTGTGTAGTACATTGTAGGATCTCTGTCTGTCTCTGCCCTGTGGGACTGTAGGAGGGGTATCCACTAGTTAAGCAGAACCATTTCAGGGTCCTTTCCAGAGCTGTGCCGACTCCACCCAACGCAATCTCCCAGTGCTGCACTGAACACCACATTCCTAAACCACATTGTAAGGCACCACAGCACCACTGTGTGCATTAACGTGCACCCCTGAACTGCTCAACATCAGAAAAAACCAAAAGAACTCTCACCCCAGTTTCAGGTGCCTCCCTGAGTTCAGGATTGTAATAATCAGGGTGTTTGTGCTCGAACGCCATCGTAACTGAACCTTTTGAAACTCTTCCATCCCAATCAAAAAGTTATTTATATAGACAGAGACAGATAAGACAGAAAGACAGACAGACAAGATAAGTACTTCTATAAATGCACAAGTGACAGAAGAGATAGAAAGCAGTTTAACAAATAAAGCAGAGCACACACAGACTAGCAATAGTCATACATGACACGGAGGATTCTTACTGATTCAGGACTGGGGTATAAGAATTCTTATCCTCTTCTATGATGGAAACTATCAAAGTGATGAGCTTGGGCCAGAAATCAAGGTTCCTGATGCTGGGGCCCTGTTCCTCGGGAGGAAGGTCCTGAGTTTTGTTCTGGGAAGGAAGCAATTGGAAAACCAGCATAAAATTTAAGGGGAAAGAAAAAGCTGGCAAATGCAGATCACCATGCAAACACTAGTCACCTGTGGACCCTTTTTTCCAAAGAGCTTGAAATTATTAATGACTGCTGGCAACTTGTCTAATCTAATGCAGAACACAGTAACGTGCCAAACCATGTTGCTAGCTGGTAGCCTCAAACCCAACTAATGCCTGTTTTGTCTTCTACCATGCAAGAGCAGGCCAGGCTCCAGGAGACCTGCTGAGACATCATTTGCCCTAAGCCTATTCCAAATACTTGCTCTCTAGGCACCTGGCTGGTGACTATATCCCCGCTGACATGTTGTGTGTGCATTACTACAGAGGCCAGTGGTGCTTTCACGCATTTGACAAGAGTTTGTGTCTAGAGGCACCTCCTAAACCCAGTGAAAGATACTGGGTGCCTGAAAACAAGGTAAAATCTCACTGCTTGAGGTTTACATATGCTAATGACAGTTTCCTCAATCAGCCTACATTTGCTGTAATTGGCTTTTGCTCACTCAAAGCTACATCAAACCTTCCATTCACAAATAAATGCTGAGGCTGGCAAAATGTATCGTAATTAGTTAGTGTAAAACAGTTATCATCCTCCCCTTACTAATAAGTGCTCGTTAATTGATTACAAATTTTGTGCACTCAGAAGATAAAAAGTCACGCAACTTTGTTTGTGCTGGCTTTTTGTATCAATTAGTATTCTCGTTATTATCTTAAGAATATCAGAAAAATTAGATTTCTGCTTGCTTATCAGCTACTCACAGGATCTGTCTGGTACTCCCGACTATACAGCTCATGACAGTTGTTGAAAATGTACTCGTAGGTGGAGTTGAGGCAAGCTTTTACACAGTCCTTCACTACCTGGCTGGCTCGGGGTGGACTCTGTAGCTCTTGGACCTGGCAAGGGGACAACAAAGAGTGTCAAACAAAGCACAGGTCATAAATCAAACAGAGAAAGAACACATCACCATTTTGGAAACCACTCAGGGCTTGGTGGATCTGCTTTCAGCAACTTGTGACCTGAAACCACAAATGGGTCACTCTCCCCAGGCATAAAAAAAGCAGTGACAACACTTATCTCCCCACAGGACCACTTGAAGCATAAAAGAGATCTTGATGCACCAAGGAAGATTCCCCAGAACAGACAGATCATGTGGCTTGATAGGTGTATAATCTGAGCCAAACACACAACTCCTGCTGAATTTATAGGATTTTGTTACAAAGCCAGCAGGCAATCTTCCCCAGCATTGGAAGAATGTGCAACAGACCAGCAGAGCAGTTTACATCTGATCTGGAAAGTCTTGCTGAAGACCACTTGTCTGCCTTTAAATACAGAAAACTTTCATTAAGTACATCTTTCATCACAAGCTTTATCGAATTTTAAAGCAATCAGAATCCTTAGGGACATGCCAACTGATATGCCTTCTCCTCTTGCAACAGCAGCTGTTTTCATTATTTCATTGTTACATTGTTTTAGAAAAATGCTGCAGGAGTACTTTAAACTAAACAGACAATCATCACCCTGCAAATACAACTATAACCTAACAATTTTGATCTTTTCAGTACCTCTCAACTTTTCAGAGTATTTCTGTAAATCAAACTTCCAACACAGACAGACTGTCTGAATTAATACTCTTAAAATAAAGTTCTAAATCATCATTTACCCTAGGACTTAGGAGTAAAATTTTAAGCACTTTCTGAAGTAGCTCAAATTAAACACTTGCTTTGTTTTTGATAAGACACAAATTTTTAAGTGACATGTACTAACTGACAATGTTAGGTTGTAACCTTTTAAAAAAAGTTCAGAAGCCAAAAATCAGGAATATAAAATAATCTCATTACACACTGCTAGGACAATAAACTAAATGTAACCAGCACATTAGCATTCATAACAACTCTTCTGGATCTCTACTGAGAGATATTATCCCATTTCAGTAGCTCATTCTCCACGAGAGAAGCTCTAAAATATTTACTAGATAAAGACAGTGAAAAACCTTCCTAATGTTATTACAAAAGCAAATTATCTTCCTAAAAGTAGACAATTTCCTTTATTCCTCCTCCTCTTTTTTTTTCGGGCTTTTTTTTGGAGGGGGAAAGGGTTGTACCATCTTTACAACTGAAAAACAACATGGAAAAAGCAATTTACATCCTCATAATGCAAAATACAGAGAAGTAAAGACAAAATGTGGATGTTTATACATGGTCAGCAGATGATTTTCATTTTCCTTAAGTGTCTAAAGCACAGAAACATGAAACAATGGTTTGAAAATGGGAAATCAACTCCTGGGGGAAAAAACTGCAGAGGTGCCATTCCCATCCCCACCCACATCCCTACCTTCATCCTGAAAAAAGTGATGCTGGTCAGCAAATCCACTGTAGACTTCAGGTCCTGCAGCCGTTCACGGCTGCTGGCTGGGAAGTTATTCTGTTGACAGAAAAGGGAAATCCTGTTGGAAAGCACAGTCAGATCCATGCAAGGCTTCAAGCATGTGCTAAATAAGGAAACTGTCTTGGAAACATTTCCTGCTCAAGAAGCTTGTACCAGTCAAAACAATGCTCAATAAATAAGGCCTTTTTGCTGCAGGAGCTTATCTGTCTGCTTAATTAAACAGCTTCTCATATAAATAAATGTAAAGTCTGTGGATGCCAGGAGACTGACAGCCCTTGGTGGCAGGAAATCTCTCCTTGGCTATAGAAACAGCAGGCTGGGAACAGCTTCACCACTGGCAGCCCTGGCCTTTTGCCTGAGGTTGTGTGAGGCCTTTCCTTTCTGCATTCGGTGATTGGTTTTTTGGCTTCTCTTCTGAGACACCAAGGGGTGTGGTGTATTCAACACCTCTCCAGAGAAACAAACAAAACCAAGAAAGAAAAATGAGCACTGATCCCCTATGAAGGTATTGGAGCTAGCCAGAACCCTGTGAGATCCCACATATGCTGAATGCAGCTATCTTTCCTTCTTGCACAAAATTCTTCCCCTTCCGACCTCAGGCACTGTGCCCTTTCCTGCATTCCCACTGTCTCCGACCTGTGCCCTTCAACAGCGTTCATGTTCCTCAGCATGTCCTTACATTCAAGCTGATGTGAATGGTTTTGCTGCAAGTAAAACAGCAGGGGCAACCTTCTCTTACACAGACTCTGCACATCTGCACTTTCAAAAATTATTAGATATGAAGGTGAAAAAGGTGGAGGGGAAAAAGTTTTCACTTTTTACTGAGGACTTGCAGAAAAATATGCTGTCTCTTGACAGCAGTAACTGAATATTACTGCAGTTCAGCTAACCACTGCAGGCAATTTGATGCTCTTTGCAGTCATTTGTAGATGATCCTTCTGATACAACTCTCCTTTTAGAGTTAAGCTCTCCACACATGGACTCTCTGGAACTCAGGGTATTTATCGAAATTGAAGACTTCCAGGGGTCAAGACCTAAATATGAACCATCTGATGAATGTAAATTGCCATCTCCTGTCTGGAAAGCTGCAAAGTAACACCTTTTCTTCCAGAATTTAACTTGCCCTTTAGGGGTCTTAAAATAATTACTAAGTGCTCCCGTAATGCTTCAGCCATTTCTCTAAGTATAATGGCAATTAGATTACACCTAAATTATTTAAACTACACAAATCTTTCCTGGTCCTTTATGTAAGATCTTACTTGTTTGCGCACAATTCAGTTGCACTAGCCACCAAAAAGCCGCTTTTACTGAATACCAAGCAAACAAAAAAGGCAGCACTGCTACAGATTCCTATTGCCCTGGGTTGATAATTTTCTCTCTGCTACCCAGTGGATCAGTACTCTATTTAGACCTTCTCTTACTAGTAATGTAGCTTTAGAATAGCTCTTCACACAATATTCCTTTTATCTTCTTTTGCACCTTGCCCCTTTTCCTTTTTGTTCTGTCTTCCTAACGCACTTCTCTTAATCTCCTTGTGTTTTTCTCCTCTATATCTTTTTCTGTGTTTCAGGTAAATGCTGAAATCAGAAGTGGATAACTAAGTAAAATCAAAGCTCACATTTGACCACCATTTTCAAAATTTTCAATGAATTAGTCACCAATTCAAATAACACAGCAAGGAATTTAAGGGGAAAAAACCAGCCAGGTCACATGATAAGACAATATTGATTCTGGAGCAGCAAAGAAAGAAAGTGGAGGGTTTATGAAGCCTGTTGGACTAATGCCAACATTTGAAATTAAACTCTTCACAATCTGCTGAAGTGGGGGGGATCTCAAACCTGACAATACATCACAATTCGAGTTTGCCAAACCTGAAGTAAGTGACAACATGATCCTCAAAAATATTTCTGTCATAGCAGGGGAGAACAAGTCTATTTTCCCTTTTTAGATAATACCTGAAGTAGCTGATAAGAGCAATTCAAATTATTTAATCCAATCCAACTTGGACTGGAAACTTCTGGGAAAGTATCAGAGATGAGCACAGTTCACAAACCTCAAATTATTTCAGAAGTCTTGAGAAAGTTATAATGGAAGACAAAAACAAGGTCTAAGCTCCATCCATGAGGAAACAAAACGGTACATTTGAGCAACAAGCTTGTCATGACAATTCCTTAAGACACAAACTGTGCAACAAATTAGAAATGTAAAAGAAATCCAAATGGAGTGTTTCCCCTCTGCCCACCTGAATACTTGTAAGGATTCTTTTTATTCCCACTCACCCTGTACATTGAGAGATCAATCCGAAGTGAATTATGAAGCTGGTCCAGAAGCTTCACAAATCGTTCTTTCTGTTGAGCAGAAAACACCAATAAACATTCACATATCACCACTGTCCAATCCATATTCAGAGTAAGCAGCAGGGTATCAGGTAATCAGTGTTAGATCTCATGAGAGCAGGAGGAAGCAGTATGGACACACAGCACTGTGAAAACAGTACTTTCATTCGATTCTTGGATTTACTTTTAAACTGCAATTATTTCTGAAGTCTGTGAGACATCAGAATTGTCAGAAAAAACACTCCATTAGCACTGTGAAGTTAGAGGCAAAACAGAAACCTCTTTGATTTTCCATCTGCAATTTACACTGAATTTGTATTTGAGAGAAAATACTTATTCAGAGATTAATAAAGCAGCAGCAGAAAAGGGTCTAATTCAGAGCAATGATACAGCTCCATGATCTTATCTGTATCTGTGACAAGTACTACAGGCTTCTTGTGACATAATTTCTTCAGGTCAGGTCTCTCCACTGAATTCTGATTTGGCATTGTGAGCACCTCCTCAATCTATTTATAAATTCTCAATCTGATGGGAAGTATTAGCTTTTCCAAATACTTTTCCAGCATGCTCAACTCCACCACAAGTTATGTACAAAACATTTTAACCATTAGGGGGACAGACTTCTTTTGTGGTGGTGGTGATTTTTTTCTTAAAGCAGTTGCTGTTTTTAAAAGCAAAGTTCTGAAATTACCAGATCACACAGTATATTTTACCAACAGCACTAACATGCAGAGTTAGTATTGTTTGCTCATTCCATACCATCTGTGCTCCACTGTAATGAGAACACAAAAACATCACAATGCATTACACTGATTGATACCTGAAATGTGTGATGATCGAGACAATAAACCCATGCTCTTTGTCTGGTGTAAAAGAGTTCTACTGCTTCCAACTCCTCACAGATTCAATGTTCCTTAACAGAACAAGTTATTTACTGAAGGGTGAAAGCACTGTAGGCAAATTAAAGAAGGCCAATTGCAACACTACCAAACACACAAACCTACCCCAAAATTGGAGGCTGCAAAGCGGTCCGAAGCAGACACATTTGTGGAGGCAGTGGTGTGTGCATAATAAGCATTGATATTGGCAAGTAAGGTGCTCATCACAGCTGGCACGCCTGGGCACATGTATTTAGAGGAGAGACATGCAAAATGCCTGCAAAAGGACAGTGATGTAAGTCATTCTGGTCTCTTTTGTGCAGGAGGACTTGACTTTATCCCTTTAATAGACCCCTTCTGCTGGTGGGCACCATGAACAGATGGAGTTACGTTTCACCCCTTTACAGAACTCCAGTATCTCAGAGCTTTTTTCAGAAAGATGCCATCTAGACAACAGCTCAAAACAAAGAGAAATCCCTTCACTGCAGCCATTTCCAGATCATAAAACAGCTTCTCAACCATTTGTTGCCAGCAGTACATGGCTTAGTGACGTCCTGGGTCCTGATGCCAATTCCTAGAACCAAGCCTGACACAAGGAAATTTACACAATTTGTTGCCGCTTGAGGCAGACACAGGTTGTGAGGGGTCATGAGGCAGCAGCAACTGGAAAGCATTAATGCCCAGTGAAAGTACACACTGGTACTTCTGTGCTGCACTTACATGTGATTCCTTACGGCTAACCCACTGAGCCTTCAAGAAGCATGCACACTGATTGGCATTTTCCCATTCTCTCATTAAATGCAAGGAACCCTCCTCCAGGAAATCTCAAAATTATGCTAGGAGCATCCAGGCTTGTGAAATGATTAAAAAATTAAAAAAAAAAATCTGTTAGACCTAAAAAAAAAAAAAAATCAGTGCTTAAGAGATCTCATATCATGGAAAATGGCAAGTAAAGTTCATTCCAAGAGGCAGAAGAGATGGGCCATTTTTATGCAAAAATACTCACTGAGTTCCCAGATTAAATCTGGGAACTATTTTCCAAATGTAACTTTCTCCCTAAGGGACTCATAGAATAGTTTGAGTTGGAGGGAACTTTTAAAGGTCATCTAGTCCAATCTCTTCAGTGATCAGGGACCCCTTCAACCACATCAGGTTGCTCAAAATCCCATTCAACATGACCTTGAACACTTCCAGGGACAGGACATCTACCACTTCTCTGGGCAGCCTAGCCTATCAATCCACTGTTTCACCACACTCATGGTAAAAGATTTCTTCCTTCTATCTATCCTAAATCTTAACCTCTTCAAGTTTAAAACCACACTTGCTACATGACACTTATGTACCAATTGGTCATTTAGGCACTGGGTAAATAAAAGCACACGAAATGGCTTTGTTTAGCTTTAAGAAGAGATGCTGTGAGGAGTGGGGATCTAATCAGAGAGGCAGTAGACCTTCACCCTTGGAAATTTTCCACACCCCTGAGCAGCCTATAGCCTAAGTTAGCCCTGCTATAAGCAGTGACTAGACCTCCAGAGAAACTTGCAAATTCTTTTCTATTTTGGCTTAAACCAATAGGAAGAAAAGCTGCTTGCAAGGTGACATAAGTACAGCTCACAACTCATCTAAGGACTCGTAACCCAAAACTTCCAGCTTCTAATGTGAAAAAGTTCACTTTTGTCTGCTGCATTTCATATTACATTTGAAATAAGAAATGAGCTAAGCATAGCAATACTAGTCTTTCAGAGGAAGAATGACTAATCCCAAATCCAAGCAAAAGTATACTGACAAGGAAAAGGTTCTTTGAAGATACAGAACTGCATTAGCCTAGCTCCGAAGAGGACAAATCAGTGGCACCATTACTCAAACTTTCTATAAATGCTTTCAGCAGCACGTGGGAAATCAGTCACTTCAAAGGACCGTAACACTTGCCACAACAGACATATAGGACAAATACTTCCACAAAACCTCATCCCTTCTCATATCATCGGAAATCTTCAGTGGGAACCTTGAGCAACACCTTTTTAACAGAAGAATTCTCAAACAGAGATTCGAGAGTCTCAAAACAGAAATAGCAGACAATCATTTCTAGACTTGGAGGACATCAGTGATTCAAGGACTGGCAGTCTCTTCCCTCTCACAGTAAGCCCCATAAGGAGCAGCTGTCACTGCCAAGCTTTCCATTACCAATACACTTCATCTTCTAAATAGTAAGAGTCACGTCAATTAGTTGCACCAATTGTCTACACTAAGGAACACAGGAAATGCATCTTACGTCATGGCCTGGTATATTGACTCAATGCCATAACGCATTGCAAATTCATCCACGATCTCTTGGGCTGTCTCATCAAAATACACCTTCCATGCATCATCTCCTTTGGCATCAGGGATCTTCACCACCCCATTCCCTTGCACATCTGTGAGATGGTGAAAGAGGTTCTGAAAGACAAAACAGGAACAAGTTTGTAGGTGAGGCTACTGAAGCCTCTAAGTAAGATTCATGAAGAGCTTGGAACCGCTGAGGTGGTGGCACTAACATAAATTTCTTTGTTCTCCTCCTCTTTCTTTCCCCCTGCCCACCCTGTATTTTCTGCTTTTACCTTCTTTTCCTCTTGAAAGAATCTCACAGCTGAATTTTTCACATGCATACCTACAACTTTACCCAGCAGACACAGTGAACAATGCAGAAGAGTGCTTCAGTGCATTGAAATCATACACTAATTAGTTTTCCTGAAACCTACGCATTTCTGTCCTCAGAATGAAAATGCCTTAATATGGACAAGCTATGTAAACTAGCTGACGTTATAGCTCTGTATCAGCATTGTAATTATTATTATACAGAACAGTCCAAACAGATTTTTTTTTCCTGAAAAGGACACCCTTAAGATCACCCCTAACAACTAGACACTTGCATTATTATTCAACATAACCCTTCACTTTATCTAAGACTGAAAAAGTTTTCAGCTATCATTGCTATGCAGAAATTGCACATTCAGCTCAGTGGGTTTCTCAGTAATCCTCAAATTCATGTCACTTACAGATTCATCAGCCTTTCAGGCAGCTGGCTCCCTACAGTAAGGGATGCAAAAGTCTAATGATCTCATTAGTAGATATAGGACTCTGCTTTACACTAGTATTTTTCCTGATTATATTATCCTTGCTGCAAATCATCTTCATTTTAGAATACACAAAAGAAAGAAGGTGATAGTAAAAAGATACCTATTTTTGCAAAAAAAGAGAAGCAAGTGATCATGCACGTTCAAAGGACAAAACCAAAACAGCTTACCAAATAGTAGCCATCACTGAATCAAAAACCAATAAATATGTACTGAAGGACACAACACAGCCTATTAAAAGAAGCCCGCTTTCTGAGCTTCATATCTACCTTACAGAGAGCTCCCTGGTAAGGCCAGAAGACACCACAGGGCTCATCCAGCTCAGTGTCTGGATAAGTATGTTGTTCCCGTAGATGAACATTCCTCTCTGCGATACAACTGTCCTTCTCTGTCTAAGATGAATTTGCTTAACCCTCACTGACCTCAGGATATTCTTGTATACAGGGCTCTGACTACTCTTCCTAATTCAGGCACTTTTGAGACTGACCGTGCTGCCTGCCTTTTCTTTGACACAGATAGACTGGGCATCTCTCCAAGACAGGGAGTTCCCTTTAGTTCTTCTCACAAGTCATCTTTGGATTTCTCCCAACTTCTGCAGCACTGCCTGTGCAGCTCAGTCCATCCTGAGACAGGTCAGTGCCCAAAAACCTCATCTTAATCTTCTGCTCCCCAACAGCTGTTCATAACTACACACCACTGCAGCAGCACAAAAGAATTTATACCACCAATAACCTGCATCACTTAGCAGCCCAAGACAGAGACTCCCTCCTCAACCAGAATTTACTCATAATGATTTTAGTATGCTTCCTCTAAAGAAAGACAGATGTACAGCACATTTTGAAAACATCACTCAAGGAAATTCAGAGGTTTCTTGTCATGAGCTCTGAGTGGAACCAAAGCCTGATCTCTGCCTGACAGTAGCACAGCTGTGACAGTGGGACAGACTGAGCCAGCCAGTCCCCAGTGTGGGGGAGACAGCTTAAATCTGCCTTTGCCTCCCTGACAAATGTGGGTTTGATGACTCATTGTGTTACCAGGCCTGCATGGGAGGGAAAAGAAAGCTCACCTAGGGCAAGGAGGAACATTTCAAGGAAATAAAGGTCAGAAAATTGCTTCTTCAATAGTCAGAACAGAGTGATACTCCCACTTCTTACCTCATGAAGGCAAGTGTACTGAATATGATATGGAGCCACCTTCTCCTCGCCTTTGATCTCCACACTGATTTGCAGGCGGATAGCCCCAGACACTGCAGACTTATCGGTTCGCTTCTCTAGAAGGCAAAAACATCAGCAATTATATGCATTCTTCATGCTCAGAGCACAGCCATCTCGGGGTGTCAACTATGGCAAAAGAAACTGCTGGAACCTCAGGCTGAGTCACCACAGAGAAAACTTTCTCTTTTCTTTCAAAACATTGAATAATACTAAGTAGACATCAGCAAAACAACTGCCATGATACACCCTCAATATGACATATCTAACTACAACTATGCACATTTTTGGACACAAGACAGCCTTTCTGTCAGCAAATGTGCTACAGGGTCTTGGATTCAGTTAGCTGAACTAGAACCACCAAGGACAGATTCCTTTTCTGAGAACAGCACTGACTGATGTGGAATTTGTCCCTAACTTCACCAGAGCCCTGAACTCCTGGGAATTGTTGATTGTCCCTATGAAGAAGATTTTGGATCTCCTAGGAGATGACAAATCCACAGTGCCTGTCAACTCAGCACCATCTGGTTGCTGGCTGGTACTTTCTACAACAGTCACTGTAGAAGGTCTCAACAACTTGGCAGCCCAGTGCGGGGCACTTGACAGTCTTACAGACTGGTAAAATGCTTGTGTTGACACTAAAAAAAAAGAATACAGTACAGCATGTCTCCAGCAGAGGTGGAATAGAATCCTGCTCCAAGCATTTCTCCCACTGTGTTCTTCAAAGGCTGTCAGAGAAAAACCATCAACCTTCTGACACATTATACTCCATTTTAACTGGGATCAGCTTTGCAGCTGCTCTGCAGCAGCATCATATGCCCCTGAAACCATGTAAACTTTTTTTTCCCCTTTCTTGCAAATTGTCCACATGCATCCTAGTGCTTTCAAACATTCCCAAACCAACAAGTGACACACTTTCAGTCCCAAGGCCCTGCTCACCAAGGTTGTACCACACATCCATTTCTCCGCTCAGAGTGCGAACTTCAATGATTGTCTGCCCCAGGAAATCATCTGACTCGCGTTTCAGCCTCTGCTTGACACGAGACTTGATGTCATCATCTTCATCCCACACTCGCACCTTGATCCGGTCAGAGGAATTATGGCACTCACTGCAAACAAGAGAAAATGTAATTTTAAGAGTGCGCAGTGCAGCCAACATTTATATGCTACACACTCCGCATTACTCATGACCCACTCCTCCAACATCAGAGAGATGTACTAGCAAAGTGTAAACCATGCGTATTTTTTCAGAAGTGGAGTGTCTGATACGAACCACGTAACAACTTTTTGGTGCACTCTAAATGCTCCTGTGACATGGCAGATACTGCACTCCAGATGCATGCTGAAGGACCGCCCTGCCCCGACCTCAGCCATCAATTTCTGACTTCCTACGTGGCTGTGACTCTGCTGCTTGTCCTCACTCTCAGCAGCAGCTCACAGAACTTGGGAATTCTCTTCACAGCTGTCGGTTTTGCTGTGAAGCCCACAGCAAAGCCCACAGTGAAGCCTGGAGATAGCTAGGCTGGTTAATGCCAGCATACACCCCCGCCAAAAATGACAATCAGCATCTAACTGGTTTCAACAGATCTCTCCATCAATGACCTCCTGTTCAGCTGTAGGCGGTAAGGACAACCTGTCTTTATGCAGTTTCTAGATTAGCACAGTGAAGACCTGTGACGTTTGTGCTGGTTTCTAACAAAGGATAAATAGCTCAGATGGAGGTAGATCTCTTACTTCCAGACAGTCACAAAGCAGTAGTGTATAAATGCACAATACATTACAATCAGATGATACACCACACTGCCTGAGGGGAACGGGTGTGATACAGTAGTTACAGCATTGGTATTTAATTACTAGAATTGATTCTGCCTATTATTCACAGCTTAGACTGATACTTTGTGCTCTGGGCAGATCAATAAAGACATTTCCATTAAAAGAAGCAGTTTACTGTTTGATGAATCAGCACCCTCCAGTTTAATGCACTGACAGAATTTCCAGGCTCTCCCTCTTTTTAAGGTGTTCAGATAACATCCGTAGATCCAAACAGGCTCCTGGATGTCAGAAGTGGGTAGAACCGTATTATAACAGCTCTGCTCATTTACAGGGCATGCAATAAAGCAATTTGAATGCTCATGTGAGACCATGACAAGGGTGATTACTCACCATAACCACTACAAATGTCTACCCTCAAGCAAATAAAACCTATGAAAACAGGCAACTGCTGCTGAAGGCCTGTTTTCCAGCCTTTTTAACATTAACATGCTGCATCTGTTGCTAAGCAACAGGGAGAAAGAAGAAATGGGTCAGAAGAGATCTGCTAAGCCTGGTCAATAGGATGTGGCAGTGGCTGGTTATGAGCATGCTCTCTGCCAAGAAACCATTTAGGCTCTTACTGCCACCATTGTGATTCAGGACAACATTTAACAGACATCCATGCAGCTCCTACTGATTTTTCCAGTAGAGATGAATAGCTAGGAATTATATGGACAAGGTTAGAGGCAATTCCATGCAGCTCTGATCACAGGCAGAGCACATCACTGCTCTCTGCCTTTGCTGTGCAATCAAATCCGTATTTCAAGTTCAGAATAAAAGAGGTTTGATGTTTGTCTCCCATCTTCACTCTCCTCTCCCTCCTCCTTTACTTCAAGAATGTCATCCCAACAAAACCATGCAAACAAGTGTTCACAAGCAGGGAATGGCTGGAATTGCTGCTCTTTGTAGCTCTCAAATTTATCTGAGTGCTTTGCCATGTCTGCCAGCAATACAGCCTAAGCATGTAAAAGAAATCCTCTGTTCTTGACACGGTGCACTAATGTACAGCCTGGCAGCATTGTAGAGGCTCAGTGTTCAGAAATGCATGCGTGCCTCAAAACACAACTGGCACACAGAGCCATTTAAATCATCAGTAAGCATCAGTAAGTCAACTCCTGACTTCTTCAGACATCACCTTCTGGCTGATAGCTCTTTGCTAGGACAACTTTGGTCTTCTTTCTTTGCTTCCAATGGTCTTTCCTTAAAGAAAACGTTCACTGTTCAAACCTAAATCTAACTTAAGCAGTCCCACACGCATCATCCCCCACTCCTGAGGTGCCTGGCTATCATCCTTCACTCAAACACAGCAGCATAACTCACTGCAACATCCTACAGGAAACCCTCCAATAGCATTTACTGAGCTACTAAAGCTTCTATTTTACCACACCTTTCTTTGTTGATTTTAAGAGACTGCTCAACTTGCTTTCTTTGTGCTGGTCCCATGCCAAAGAGTGAGCTTCATCACTTGCTCACAGCAGCTGAAAGCCTTGAGTTGGTGGCTTACCATCAAACATCTAAGTCTGTAGAACCACAGTACTTGATCTGGTGAAGCAACACAGTTGTGTCAAAACTAGTTCACTTTCCAGTGAGCACGCCAAAACAATCATGAGCACTGGAAAATTTGGGCTTGCCGAGGGGTAACAACTTTCTAACTAACGAGAAAGAGCTTCCAGTTTGTGACAGTGACATGACTCCATAAGACTGTGGCTAACAAGCTCTGCTGCTAGAAGCTTTCCCCCTCATTAATACAGGAGTTGGCACATTTCTGAAGATGCCTGCCTCACTTCTAGCTACGTTTTTATGAAGCTTGATTTCACTGTGTGCACACATATGTCTGTCCACCCTCCCACAGCTGAGCTCTCACAGCTTTTCCCAAGAGGATGCAGAAAGAAAAAACACTCTGTGACCCCACCAAAAGGAAGAAATTACCAAATACTTTCAGGTCCCTTTCAGAGAGCAAGAGACTGGAAACCAGGTGTGCTATGTACATGGCTCAAACCCTTTCTTTTTTATCCATATTGTCTCAGTGTTTGGAATGGTGCCATTTTTATAAAAGAACTTACTTTTACACTTCAAGCTACCGAATGACGTAACATTTTCCAGAAACAGCATACGAAATCTTTAAGAAAAATTAAGATTGAAATTTTTTTTCCATTAAGATTTTCTGCCTGAAGCCAGTGGTTCCTGCATTGGAAGCAGCTGAGCCTGGTTCTGCTGACTTGCTCACTATCCCACTCTCTACCTCCATCTATTTTGCCACGTTCCCCTTTAGTCTTACACAGCATTGAAGCCCCAGCACCCACACACGTCCCCTACACTGTCAATATTTGGGTCTCTTCCCATGCCCAGCTGAGGGGAAGCACGAGAGCACACGAAGCTGTGGTTAATTCTGGTCTGCTCACACAGTGACATGCCCACACACACGGTAATTAGTATATTGGTGGCTAAACAGAACAAGCAACTGTTGAATTTACACTGTAGTTCCTCCCACAATGAAGTTAGCAATTTATATCCCTCTAATCTAGCTCCAACTTCTGCAAAAAAATTGTAGGAAGTGATTCTTAGTTCTGAGATCTCTGCCGATCTGTAAAGAATGGGCCAGATAGGCTTGGATGATGTCAGGGGCCTGGGACAGGTCATCACCTGCGCCTTGTCTGCTCCAAAATGTGGCGAGAAAGAAAAAGGAGAAGCATCTAAAAATGACCAGAACACTACTTCTGAATCAATTCATACAGAGAAACAAAAACCCCAACAACATGTGTGCTGCATTTGCTAATTTTGCCCTGTAGAGCTGACAGCATAATAAAGACGAAACACATCGTGTAGATTTAAGCAAGAACATACAATGAAACTAAAAGACCAGAGGAAGAAATAACATTTTGCAGATTTTAAAGTAGGTCAGTCAAGCCCAGAACTGAGTCATTTCATTGTATTTTTATACTAAAAAATATTTATGGTTCAAAGAGTCTAGTGAATGTCTGTATGTCCATATTCTGTGAGCAGTTTCCTTTCTGCCGACACAGTTCTCAAGAACGGCCTGTAAAGTTCCACAGTCCAGTACAGGGGACATTTCAAACAATGGTAGAGAAAGAAAGAAAGAAAGTGCACAGCTGCTTGCAGAAATAATGGAAGAGAGTACAGGAGGTGGCAAAATGCAAAGGAGAGAACAGATCAGCAAGACTTTAGGACCTGTGATCATTTTAGGAGGACAGTTCTGCTCCTGAGGAGCAAAGCCTAAAAAGAAGAAGTGATTTTCTGGAAAATGAGAAAGGAAGGAGTAGTTGTAGCAAGCAGTATAAGAAAGTCCAGTAAAAAGTTGCAACAACATACAGAGAGGCAGCAGAAAAAGGGTTGTTTTGGGAAATGGTGTGGCTGAAAAAGCAGGAGGATTCAAATCTGGTTCAAATGAAGTGTCATAACATTGCAGGATCCAACTGGCAGCTCAGTTGTGGCCAACTGCAGTGGGAATGGAATGCAGAAAAATTCTCAGTAGAAGCTAATTTTTAAACAATGACAAGACTCCTCTTTTAGGGAGAAAAAAGGACAGGGCAGAAAACACTGAAGGCAAAATCAGAGTGGAAAGAGAACGAAGGAAAATCCTCAGTACCTTGTAAGTTAAGCACAACAGCACAATAATATGCCCCGAGAGCCTGCTGTTGCTGTCTAAGAACAAAGAAATGAGTTTTCTGTTCTTACTAGCATGAAGCTCTTTTCGTAGGAGAACAAGTACAATCATTTGCTGTTACCCAGTGTTACAACATCAACTGACAAATTAATGGTGCAGCTCTTCTAACTACAAAGAGCAGATAAAGTGATTCTGCATTTTACATCCCCAGCTACATTAACTCAGCTTTCCACCAGACGCTTGCCACAAGGCATCAGGTCTGCGTTCAGATTTAAGTCTCACACTGGTAACTGAGCTGGGAAACAAGTGAGATTTTATCAGAGTGCCAGTTTCAGCATCTGCAGTACCTGGAGGTTAAAAGAAAGCAAGACAAACTGGATGGCCCCTGCCACACAGTGAAGGGAGTCTGAGGGGGAAGAGTTACAGTGGTTATAAACACAGTGATCTCAGAAGGGGAAGCCTAAAATACAGCTCTGGAACAGTACATATAATCACAGAGATAACAGAAAGATGTTGAGCTTGACAACACGCTCAGCAGCTGAAAGGAAAATTGCAGAACCAAATAGAAGCCTTTGGGTAACTAGCCAGTGGTTAGCTGAACAGCAGCACCATTCCCAAAGGATTAACAGGTATGTATATCATGTGGGCTCTGCATGTCCCAGTAAAATAGTTGGCTGTCTGCTAGCACGAGGCCCTGCATTCATTTTAACTCGGTTATTCTTCTGCAGTGAGAAAGAATAAACATGCCTCCTGCAACCTGTTCAGAGACAATGTAATCTGTTCCAGGCAATGATTTCACACCCACCATTCAAAGCTTCAAGACACAGCTGTACTCAGACCACACAACTTCAAGGGGATATTACTGTAAAACGAACAAGTAATTTTGCACCTATGCCAGGAAGAACAGCAGCGTCCTGCTTGAATCCAGTAACATTTAATGCTCACAGTCTTTAAAGACTATGGCATTCCCTGAATAAAAGGTATGGACAAGCAACCTCCAAACAATCCCAGAGCTCTCACTTTAAAACTGAAATTGCCCCGTGGTCAGGTTTATCCTCCTAAGCACTGTCTGGTATTGTAACCCATGCAAATGCATGCTTAGCTTCAGCCCTTACATAAAAAAAAGATTCCAGGAATCCTGTAATTTCCACTGACAGTCTAAAACACGTCTAAACGGGGAATTGCTGTCTTGTTCTAATTGCACTGAATATGGCAAAAATATCTTCCTTCTAATATTACTGGACTGCTTTGTAAGGAAATGAGAGTTATGCAGACTTGTTATGAAAGCTTCTACATTCCAACATGTTTTGTGAAAAAATAACAGCTAGATGGAGAAGAGAAACCCATACCAGCTGCTGTCCCTGGAAAGCCTGCAGCCAGCTGGCTCTCATGTACCAACCACTACAGACAACTCAGAATCCAACTGCAGGCAGGACACATGCTGCCTTCTGTCCAGCCAGAGCTACGGGCAAGGGAAGAGAGCTGAGGGCACAGGAGGAGAAAAGTAAACGGCAAATGGAGGAGGAGATCTGTAATCCTGCTCTTCATAACTGGAGGAGAGAAGTTGGGATTTACTGTGTGAGGGAAGGGGATGTAAACCCAAGCGAAGCAGGGTTTCCTTAGTGCATGCTCTCAGAACATGTTTGTGTTGCAGCAGTGGCTGGAGTCCTCCACCAAAATTCCTGCTGCCAAGCATCACGTATGTAAAATCTGCACCAAGCCTGCAACACTTTGAACAGGCAGAAAAATCAACACCTTACGTTTTCAAAGGTCTTCAAACTCTGATGCAATATACAAAAATCTCTCCATAACAACATATTTCCTAAGGCTATAGATGTAAATATACAAAGAGATAATTCTCAGAAAGAAACAGCCTGCAAATCACTTGCTCAGGCAACATGAAAACACTGCAAGAACTGGTGATTAATCTAAGCAAATGCCTACAGTTACACAGGCTAGTAACGACCTAAATAGCACTTAGAATGGAAACCCAAAGCATTTTCAACCTTGCCTTTTCTAAAATATGATTCTAAATCTGGACTTTAGAATTGGGTCAAACCTACCACACTAGTTTTTTTCTGAAAATATATGGAAAAGAACAAAGCCATTTTTAGGGAGAGATATTTAAGTTTATATATTTTTCTATCCATCACCATAAATAAGCACAAAACCCCCTATTTAAAATAGGCTACCAGAGCCTTAAAAATTTTTGAACTTATTTAGGCTGCTTTTAATAAACTTTAATGAGCTTGCAGAAAGAGTTATATCACTCATCTGTACAAAGTGTGCTTCATTCATGCCATGGATTATAATAACAGTGTTACAATTCTAATGACTGATGCACACAGATTTCTGGCTCTACATTCAACCTTTGAAAAGACACTGGAATTGTGATCATATGAAAGGCATTAGGCACATAATGAACATCAGCTACAAACAAGCCCACCAAGCCAAACAGAAAAGAAACAGCACTGCTGACACACACATTAGTAACTGACCTGACCTCTCCACTTACACATCTTGCTCCTTTTGAATTAACCATTTTGAACACCAAAGCTTTCATATGTCTACTGCAAGGCTTTCAGTAACTACCAGCACACCTTTCTCTCAATACAAGAAATTAACCTCCTTCTAAGAATCAGAGACACCTCCCCATCCAACCCTTTAAAATTTGACAATCTCTTGATTGACCTGACAATCTCTTCTAAAGAAGCCTGGTATGTAACGGGTATTTTGGGCCTGAATGTTGTTGATTTAAATTTCCATTTGATTATGGGGTAGAAAATTTTAGAACTTAAAGAGCTGCAAGCTGCAAAAAGATCCATAAATGCAAAACAGAAACATGGGTGTGTAAAAAAACAGTGCTGCACACACCTGTAAATGACTCTCTCCTCATCCAGCAGAAGGTGAGCTTTGACACCTACTAATGAAACAACACACCGATTCCAGTACTGAATGCTCTCTAGCCATCAGTGTGGACACTGTGCTCATTCCCTTCATCTCCTCCTGCTATTCCAAGACAATGAAGGGAACCACCACAGGCAAGACAGAAAGTAGCATCAACTCTAATGCCCAAGAGCATGTTATCTGCTGAATCACAGATGTGGTGATTAAGTCTAAACAGTGTCCCCGTTAAAAATGTGACATTTATCACACTCTGCTATCTATCTTTAAACAGAGTATTTGTTGAAGCTCCTAAAATTAGAAGGGAGCACACTGCAAATACCATGGTAACTACTTGGCATGGTAAACCAAGGTCCTTAAGGCTCCCACACAGATTTGCTGCTATTGTAACTAGAGTTATCCAAATAATAGGCACCTAAGCATTCTTACCATACAGCAATGTTACCTTGGATTAAACTAAGAATAAAGCCAAGGGCTTACTCGCTCAAAATAGCAGCAGGATTTTTCTGATGTTAATGAGTAGCTCAAAACTGCTTAAAAATAATTTTGTTTGTACTGTACATTGTAAAGACAAAGCTGGACTGATATAAATCTGATTTTAAAACACAAACAAATTCCACTTTGCAGACAGAGCTCCCCCCAAGCAGTTTAGGAAGGAGCAGGGAGGAAAAGAAAGGAAGGAAAGAGATGGTACAATGGAAGACCTTACACATTGAAAGAAATAATAATTGTTGATGTTGAATGAGATCACCCAGAATCTTCAGAAAACACTCGTTGGATTTCATGTCTCCATTTTGGTTTGTAACATCTTCAACGACAAATTGAGGGCACTGTTTTCTTATTCAATAAAAGCAGGAGGGAACAATACATTTTCAGCGTAGCTGTTATCTAAGGAATTGTGCCTCCAGTCTTTGCTTTCAATTCAGACATCAATACATTGGTCATCTTGAAAGCTCCCACTTGCAACAATAACTCCTTTGAGTTATTGTAACATTGATTTTCCAAAACTGAAAGCAGAGGCTGCCTGTGTCACAGACAACTGACAACTAATTACCTTAAATTTGGTTGCCAAACACCAGTAGCAGATCCCAGAAATAGGTCACAGAATTTTCCTGAGTCTTTTACACAAATTTTACTCTCATATTACAAAGAATTTTTTTAGCCAGGAACAATAGCTGCTGATTTAAATATTTTCCTTTCTCTTTAGCATTCTCTAGGAACATCAGTATAAGAGTGTTCATAAAACAGATGATTTGTATATACACAAAGAAGACAGATGGGATAAATAGGTGTGTGCTACCTACATTGTTAAAGATGTCAACCCTCCACACACACATAATGCTGAGCAAAAATAGAACCATCCCAGATTACAGGTGATGTGGGAATGCATACTGAGAGAGAAGACACAGTTGTCAAAGCACAAATCATACAAACAGGTGACATGGGGCTGAGAATCCTTGTCAGAGCACTTACAAGTAAAACTTCTCTTCCCATACAGGGTTCAGATTCCCAAAGATCGTTTTTGTCCTCTTCTTTGTTTTACCCACTTGAACAGTCACGTATGGATCACTGGACCCAGTCTTGTCTTTGGCCTGCAGACCCTGAGCACACACCACTGAAAGGAAAAGAGAAGGGTTACCATCATCCTGCAACAAGACAAGTGTGTCTGACCACCACGTGAAGCAGCAGCTCATAATGGCCAGAGAAACAGGAATATCACTCATGAGACCATTTCTGATGAGCCTCAGCTCAAGGTGCACCACAGTGCCTGCAATAGGGGCATTTCCACCTGCTACCTGTAGGTGCACTCAGCAGAAAAGACACAGAGGTCAGAGAAGGTCCTTCCTCTCTGTTCTAATTTCACACCAAATCTCCTACTTGAGGCTCCCAAGCGAGACCAAGAGCACCCACGAGTCTCCCACTCACCAGTGATCGTGATCTTTGCTGACCATTTTGAGGTACCATCAAGCACGCTCTGTTTCACTGTCTTCATCTGCTGAGCGTGTGTCATTTTGCTCTCACAAAACACATCTCTGATCAAGTCAAAGATCTCAGGCTTGTTCCGCTCCCGGATTTTCATGCGATCCTTCATGGCCATGATGAAATTCTGGGTCCGGTCTTCAGCTCCATGCTTCGAGCTCTTCTCTGCTGCTCCTGTGCACCAGAAAACACACCATGCTCATCAGAAACAAACACACACGAAACCATGTCTCACTGAATTTGGACAGGGGGATCAAAGCTACAAGTTACCCTTCATACACAGAGATCTTGGACCGTTTGGAGCTGGAGGGGATAGTTCCTCTATAATCTGGGATCCGACTGCCCTCCTAACAACGGATTGATTTAATATCCTTACACCTGAGGAACACCCAGGAATGAGGTTCTCAAATTAACAGCAGCCTCAGCATGCCCTCTGTTCCCATATCCTCGCTATGAATAAATAAATCTTTGCTTGAGAAAGTGCAATGAAGAGGACATAGGACCTCCATTGCAAATAGTACCAATGAGCTTATCTCAGTGCTGCACTTCAACACCACAAAAGAGCAGAAGCTCAGATGGGTCCAAACTGCCAGCATTTTCTACCCACGTGTGTCACAAAGCTCCCTGCTCAGCCCAGAGTCACTGCAAATCTATGCCTCATTATGCGTGAAACACCCTGTTTGGATCAGGCACCAAGCTGCAGACACGCAGAGTGCCTCTCTGGATGCTATTCTATTTTATCAGTTCGTATGCAGACAACTCAAATCATCAATTTCTAGAACTGCACAGGTACATTAACTATAACAATACCTATAAGATAGCAAACTCAATAGTTCAAAACTTGGGCCATTATAAACATGCAGTGCTACTACAGTGACCAGCAGCTGGAAACACAAGAGTCTGTAACTGAGAGTAGAGTCTATAACTGCACAGGTAGGCAACTGCATCTGAAAAAAGAGAAGTTTCTGGTCACTTGCATATCTCTTAAAAAATTTCAAAATTCATATAATTATGAGATAAGACTACTCCCACGACCAAATACTTCCTACTCAATTCTGACAGTCATTTTTACTGCCAAAATTTAGAAACTGACTACTGTGTCAGATGTGAGACATGCATCAATAAAAGCACCAATGTGAGCTAACAGGGCAGATAACTCAGGTGTGAAATGAAAAGCAGGAACTCAGGATTGCACACAGTCTCTCTGTACACTGTCTGCAGCAATTTCAAATTATGATCTTAGGTCAGATTAAGTTAAACTAGTACAAAAGTCCTGTGAACACATTCAATCATAACCTTTGTTTAATGTAGTATGCTTTTGTTTGTTTTTCTTCTCCAGGACAGTTTAATTAAAGTAAGCTTGGTCCTAGGAAAAAATGTCCTCATTCAGGTATTCACCAAATATTAAATTACCTTAAAAATATGTTTTAAAGCAGGTGCAAGGTGTGTGCAAACGGAGTCATCAATCACAAAGATACATGAAACTGTTTTATTCCAGAAGTGGGCAAATATGATATCTGAAGCACCTTTGGTATAAAGAATTACAGTTTTGCATACAAAACTGCTTCAACAAATAGGGACTAAATATGAAAAAATTTCTACGAACACACACATACACACACAGAGGAGCCCAGGAGTACATAACCAAAGAGAATAAAAACAGTTTGCAATAGACTGTAACCCCTGAAGTTCATTAAGGACACTGCATACCAAGGCATGTTTTTAAGGACCTGGGTGTAAAACAAGCCATAATTTTACATTACCTGAGTACTTTTTCATTTTTCTCGCTAGAGGCTTGATGTTCAGTATTTCATTTAGTACAATAAAAAGTACATGCCCCAGAGTTTCCTGTTGTTGGCTTAAGATGAAATGAAATCAAAAATACTGGAATTAATTACACAGTCCCTGCTGTTTCTACTCACCAGTGATGCACCTAACATTTATTAAAGGAATATGAAACTGAAATTATACCAGGGGCTATGCTTTGAACTTCAGATAAGAAGTACTATTCAGCTTTAACAGAACTAGGTCTCCTGGGGATGGAGACGGACTCTATACTATATATGCAGAACTAAAGAAAATTACTGGGAAATTGGGAAAGGCCAAACTGAGTAATTTGCCTTTCCTAACTGGAATTCTGAAATCTGTCATGATCCAAAGAAACCAACTCTGCCCTGACCTTTCTGACTTTAAGGAAATTAAGAACCAAATTAAAACTTGCCTTAATGCAAGCTTTGCAGGAGGATCAAATGAGGCTTTAGAATGCAAATTTGGACAAATGGAGGAATTCTAATTAAAACATGTTTAACATCCCCACAACCTCCAGAGACCTTGATTTATCCCTCTGCAAGCCTAGCAGCAGTCCAGGGCACCCTGGGTTGCAGGATGTCCAAGCCACGACACACAGAACCCTAGAGCCCTCTAGTCACCTCGAAGGCTTGGCTCTGCCTTGTGACTCCAGAAGAAACCCTCACCTCTATCCACACTGCTTCCCCACTCAGCCCAGATAATTTGCCCAGGCAGCTCCATTATTCCTTCCCTGGAAAACATCTCTCTCTCCCTGCAGAGACTGGGCCTGAACTGCAGGGCAAAAGCCAGAATCAGACAGACACCTTACTTAACAATACAGACTAACAAAGAACAGACAATGCCTGTTCTGCTGTCTCAACAACACACTCTTTCTTAATTTTGACACCTGCTTCTTGGTATAAAACCAAAAGGGTTTCCAAAACAACCATTGGGGGACTAATTAACTATGATGTAGGTGTTTTAAACACAACACATGTCATTATACTGAATGGCAGAGGGTGCTTTTCCAGCTCTTGGACTGGGATTGCACTTCTTCAAGCTGAAAAGAGGTTTTTGATGAGTGCATCAGCTTTTCAAGTCCTGTGAATCGCAATAGAAAGGCATTGGAACATACAAGTAATGTGTACTTGGGCTTTATTTCTTCCTCTCTAGGACTGAATTATTAGTCAATTTATGACTGGAAACAGAAAGCAAATATATCTATATTGGGAATTGTATTGATACAGCTATTAGTAAATCACCAGTGCTGTTATTCTATGCTTTAAGAAGAAGAATTCAAGAAAGCAACACTGTCAGGATAGAAGGCAGCTGTTCAGTAGGCGGATAATGCTTAGAAATTATATATTCCTGAAACTTAAAATAGATATTCAAGTTTCAAATAAAGGTATCCTTCTTCCTTCTGTGCAAATATTTTCCTGCATAGGACTCTGGGAGCAAACAACTGCTCATCACCATGGTGTCTAGCTATCATTCAACTCAGAAGCCAAGATGATTAGTACATGACTTAACTGGTCTGACTAACCCCCCCCACTCACTGACTCGGTCTCAGGACTGCAGCCTCTGAACTCAGAGTACAACACACGCAAGTTTCTCATCCAAAGAGCAACAAACACAACTGCCTCACAATCCGGCGTCAAAACACTTTGAACAAAAAAGCTAACCCTCAACTGTACAGGCCTCTTACTAGGCTCTTGCTCACAAAATGTCCCTCCCTTCCACCCTCTTGCTAATTACTTCTCTTCATTTGTTCCTTGGTCTCCTACACATCCATCCCCAGATTTACTCTTTCTTTGATACCAGAATTGCTCAGCCCACTGTAATTCAGTTAGTACTACACACCAGTGCTCAAGGCAAGAGATAAAAGCCTGGTTTCCAAAAGCTTTGTGTGCCATGGGGATGTTAAAGAACATCCCTCTGTCCACTCTCAGTCAAGTAAGAAAGGAAAAGTACCCGTTCAGCAGAGGTTTCTACTACATCCAAGAATAGCAGACAGCTAAAAAGAGAGCACTGTCCCTTGAGCAAGTATTTATGATCTTATGATAAAAAGGTAAGTGCCTTATAATCAGAATAATAACTTCTAAGTACCTACAATACTATAAACCAGGAGGCTGCACAGTGTACATACTACAACTGATTCCAGTTTACTGCACTTCAGACACCACCAATTCATGGAATAATCCTGGTGAAGCAGTCTGCAAATGGGTTTTGATTCAAATTGCAACAAAGCATTGCTGAATTTGAGCATTTCACCAGTGTAGTCCCACACTGATGGTAAATTTGTTGAGTGTATCAGATAATAAGCTTCTTAAAAACACAGAGACAAAGACAAATACCCTCAGAAGAGATAACCAAACTTAATTCTAAAAGACTTGGAGAATTATTTTCCCCAGAAAGGTATGAGGAACAGAATATGGATAAACAGCACATTCTGATTCTAAGGAATAAAACCCCAGGTGCCTACCAAAATTTTAAGGCACAAGCAATGGAAAAGTATTTGTGACCAGCCTGAAAATTCATTTTACTCCAATGCAACATTTTCTGGAAGACTTACACAGATTCAAGTGAATATATATCCTGAGGCATCAAGGTATAATCAATAGAATTGTATTTGTTACTGGTCTGAAAATTCATTTTACTCCACTGTAACATTTTCTGGAAGCCCTAAATAGACCTAAGTGGAGATACGTCCTGAGAATGTTTTGAGTTTTTTGCCGACAGCAACAATAAAGCTTCTGTTAGGAAAAAATCCCTCCTGAGTTCAGTATACAAGAAAGTTCAGTGTTGAATTTATGGGATCTTTAAACTGTTGTTTGTCCCCCAGACACCCTGTTTCTCATTCCTCAACCACAGACTATGTTCTTCAAACATAGGTATAAAAAGAAATTAAACTTCTCCATTTTCCTCTGGCTTGTTGGGTTCCAGCTAGAAGGATTTTAGCATGAACAAAACTAATCGAAGATCACAGTTGCCTGACATTGCCTTTTAATACATTTCTAGTATTGATAACAATTATTTTCTCATGCTAGAGGCACATTCACCCCCTCCTCCATCTCCCAGCACTATCCTCTGTCTACTCTGTCTTTTCAATTACCATCTCCAGTTTTCTCTACATCTCCACCCCAGCTAATAGTACCTTCCAGATTCACAGTGGGTAACCCTACAGACCACGCTCACAGTCTACCTTCCTTGATTCTGGACAGCTTACAAGTAACTCAGTAAGTAAAATTTTTGTTTGGTTGGGTTTTACCTTTCTGCATGCTTCACACATTTTAAGCCTGGTGTAGTCTCAGTTGTTTCCTCTCTGTTTCTGTAACTCTGCATGACAAAGTACCCTGAGTTTACATTTTTAAAGAAGATGTGAAAACATCTGCAACCCCCTGAATAAAATAACAAGTTCTTACTTAATGTTTTGCCATATAAGAAAAGTAATTTCCAGTTGTTTCTTCTATGGAAAAACACATAGTATTGCCATCATCACATCCCACTGCATAAGATTATGCAATTACAACTGGAGATAAGAAAACCTTCCCACATGGTTATTCTTCAGAGTCTCAGCTCCAGAGACTCCCTGTTCTCAGGGAGTCTGAATCACTGAAGTTGTCTTCTACTTCCACCTTTAATTTTCTCACCGCAAATCCAGCCCCCATTTTCTCTTTTGTAAACAGTAGCTTGAAAGATCATCTTTCTCCCTGTTGCTTATATCCCTCTTCTCCAACATGGTGCAAGCATAAACAGGTTCAAACAAGGATTAAATCAATTCACAGAGCCACCGCTGCCAGCTATGAAACAGTATCTACTGCCCAGAAAGGCTTTAAGCCATGGATATCTGTAAGCTGTAAGAGTAAGCCAGACTCATAGCAGGTGCACTACATGCACGTGCCTTACACCTCTGCCTTGAGCTTCACGACATCCCTTTAGAAACATTCTATTAGGACAGACCTAGTATAGCTGTTTCTATTTTTTTGAACTGGCATGATTCCTGCCCTCCTGTCCCAGACTGCCAAGCCTCTCTTTTGAAAGATATCTTTTGAAAGATATCTTTTAATCTCATATTATCCTCTCTCAAGACATTCTCATATTTTTCCCATTACTATTGAACTCTCTGCAGTACCCACTCCCATCTGAAGTCTCCCTTCTCGAACATGGACAGCGACAACCCTCCGCTGCAGGAATATATTTCCTCTTAGTCATTAGCTATTTCTTTAATATAGAGGTTTTCCCCTATTGTTTTCAACTCCAGAACCACTGCTCTGTACAACAGCTTTGTGCCTGTATCCCATCTGCTGCTAGTGTAAACCTAATCTTCCTCTGCTCTCCACAGATTTCCCCCTCACTGAGACACCACAACTCCCTTGCAACATTACAGCATCTTGGGTATGCATCTGAATCAAGCCTGCATGCACAGCTGTTCACCTCAAATACTGAAAATTACCAGTTAGCAGAGACTTCTGGTGAAATCCAGAAATAAAAAAGTTATTCTCAGGAACTGACCCTGTGCATCAGACTGTGACAGAAAACTCAGCTATGACCGAACTACATTCTCCTGGACCAAATGCAACACCACAGCTCTTTGCTTAGTCACAAAAAAGTCCCAACAAATCCAAGGTGCCAATGATGCAACAGTTCAAACACTATAAACCCACCTCCCAACCCTCAAAGACAAATCTGGAACCACTAAGCAACTGAGGGACAGAGGTGTTTGGCCAGGATCAGAGAGATGTGTCTCACAAATAAGCCATTGCAAATAGCCCTAGACCTAACTATGAAAAATTGAAGACTCTGTACACATCAAAAATACAAGTATAAACAGTATCCATTTGGGGTGTTAAGAAAAGCCATAAGAAAAAACAAATGACCTATGACTCCCTGGTATCCCTTGCCGAATCAGCCTGGCTTTCCTGAACAACTGCAGCCTAAGGCAGACACAAGATTCGACTTTTTATATTCCTGTAATTGCTGACAGGAATCTGCAATAGGTCTGTTCATACGTCACAAACTTTTCTGATTCCTTAGACTTAGTCCATCAAGCTACAGTGACAAGAAAAGTAAGAGTGAACAGAAACAGCCCCACCTTCCTACTCAAGATTTAACACACATGGAAGAAATTTCTACTTCATTTAGACTGAGACAGTTTACTCTCAAGCAGAAATACAAATCTGAGACCAAATTAGGAAACGGTTTTACAAGCAAATAAAAATAACTGGACCAAGGCAGATGCCAAATGAATACTTTTTTCTCTTTTTTTTCCCCCCTTTAATCAAATTCCTTTTAAACTTCTCCATAGTTTGTGCAAGGTGTCATTTATTCTGCAAAGTCACAGAATTCCTTGATGACTTAGTTTTCTACACTGCAGAAAAAAACCCCAACAAAATAATCAGAAATGTTAGTAGGAAGATGAAATACTGCCCATATACTCAAACAACACCTTTGTATCTGACTCACCATCTCTGCTAACTCACTCCTAGGTCTCTAAAGTGATTCAGCCAAGCAGGCCTACTGTTGAAAAGACAAAATGCCTTCCCCGGCTGCTGTTGGTACAGATAATCCAACGAAAATCCAGGGAGTCTATTCCCTAAGCAGGAACCTAGTGTTGCTTTAAAAAGCTTAAAACAGTGGCACAGACTGATGGTTGGAACAAGCAACCTGACTGCAATACCAGGGCAGGGGGGACAGAACAAATGTCAGAATATCCAGCCTCATACTCTCTTCACCCAACCCACGCTTCAATGCAGAATATGTTGGCAAATACACAACCTGAGCTGGCAGAGCAAACAAAACAAAAAACCAAACCAACAAACAAAAAATCAACCAAAACCAAAAACAGACGTGAAAAAGTCAAGAATTAAACCTTCTCTTAAAGGACGTCAAGCACAATGCTGCAAAGTTCTTCTGCACCAGTGAAGCTGTCTGTGCCCATAGGGGGTAGGTTTAGCCCAATGGCACCTTTTCAGAAAACACACAGTCACTTTAATCACTGCAGCTTCACTGATCCCTGAGATATCAGCAATACATTTAGGAAGGCTCTGGCAACAATTTCTGGAACAGCCACACTCCACTGGTCACTACTCACTCTGCAGGCAGTCGGCGTTGAGCAAGTCTTGGCACTTCTCGTGGCACTTGACCCCACACTCCCCGCAGCGCATTCCCTGCCGCGCGATGCCCCACAGCAGCCCCTCACATTCGTAGCAGTAGGTAGGAGTTGTGGCTGTCCAGACTTCGAAGTTGTGGGGGGTTGTACAAGAGATGGGGTAAATTAAGGCTTGCAAGGTCTTCTTATAGACATGAGATTTCTGAAAGGCAAGAGCACATGTAAACCAGCATCCAGGAAGGTGACTGAGCCTATTTTTGCTGGTTGACACAAGAGTTTTACAGGAAAAGTCATGACCAGTGCAATAAAGCTACACATTTGAGGTGGACAAATCTATCAGATATTTACATGCTGTGTCAGAGGACACACAGCCCCTCACCTTCCAAAAATGTCTCCTCAGTCATTTAAAAAATCGGAAGACAGCAATTAATGTTTGTGGGTGGGAAATATCTTGAATAAAACAAGTTTCACACACTGTCCCTTATGGCAGATAGCACAAACGGAAATGGTGAGATTGCTGAGATCAAGAAGCGTTTGGACAATGGCATCAAGCAGATGATGTGACTCCTGGGGTGTCCTGTGCAGGATCTGGAGTTGAACTCAGTGATCGTGAGGGGTACCTTTCCAACTGAGCATATTCTGTGATTCTGTGTTCCTACATTTTTCAGGATTATATTGATACATTAAATATTATTTTTACGTGTTTAGTTTCTTTAAACAAATGATACAGGAAGCTTTGCATCTATATTTCTAGACATCTGTGAAGCTGGCTGTGCATCTCAGAGAGCCAAATCCATTTCATTTGCTTACTAAGAATTAAGAGAAGCCAAGCAACCCTCCCACTTACCAGCTCTTCATCTTTGAGAGATGTTCTAGTGGCCATTGCTGAGGTAATTCCGGCTTTTCGGGACTGAACCAGTGACTAGGGAGGAAGACAATTTGTTACTCACCATCAGTATTTACAAGTGCAATGGCATTACATGCCCAGAGATGTGAGCAAGGGGACTCTGTCATGCCTGACACCAAACCAGCAATCTACTGCATTTAAATTGGTTTCTTAAATGACTGCTCATATCTCAGAGGAGTCAGATGAATACTCTGAAAGGTCTCCAACTTGTTTACATTTGTCCATAACCAGTCTCACTCTAGGAAATTTCTATCTATTTCTCTGAAAGAACTGCCAATGAAACCTGGGTTCCCATCTCCACTTCTACATTACGGTACCAACGGTAACCCTTCTACTGTCTAAGGTGACTACAACAGACCCACTTTTCTACATCTAACTCTATTCATATCCAAAAGGAGATTATTTCATCAGCTTTATAACACATACAACACCCCAAAATGTGACAGTAAAGAGATGGCAAGTAACAAGGATAAAAGAAAGGGGAGTGAGTTGGGAGCAGAGGTTTGAATGTGACGGTGTATCACATTCATCAGCCATCACTGAACACAATGAACTGCATTTTCCCTCAAAGAACTACCTTTCACACCATGCCAACACTGCTCTGCAGCTGTGGACAGCACAGGGCAGTGGTCTTTGCAGCACCTCACAGTGGCATACAAGGAATTTCTCCAGCCACTCCAGTAACACGAAGGCAGAGAAGGATATTTAAAGGTAGCAGCATTCACTTTGAAATCATCCAACTCTATCAGTTTTGCACCATTTATGTTCTGCTTTATGCTATTTCAAGAGAGACTGAAAAAGTTCATTCCAACAGTGATGGAGCAGGACAGAGTGCTGGATACGCATTCAGTGCAATACTGCAGATTCAAAACAAAAAGCAAAGAAGTAGAGGGGGAAATAAGGTAAGTAAGGTTTTTTTTTTTTTTTCTGGTGAAGACTTGATGGATAGTCTTTACCTCCACTTACCATGGCCTGTGAAGAGAGAGAATGAATGCATTCAAGGGAAGTAACACAAGTTAATGCCATTATTGCAAGGATTTAAGATACAAGCAGTTAGCTAGACACATACGAAGCTGCCCATGCATAAGCTGGCAGACAAAATTGTATGCATCTTTTCACATGAATTACAGGATATAGAAACTTTGGTCTCTCAGCTGTTACAGCATTTCTCTCAAGTATGAAATCACTACGTGTACTGAATACAGCCAACAGAAAACCATTTGTCCTGCAGAAGCCTTATTTCACCATACATACAAGCATATGAAAGTTGTCCTCATTACTCACTTGGTTCTCATGCTTCCTCAGTGCAGAAGTCTACTGGCAATATTGCAAATAGCTTTTAAAATCCAAGCACATATGCTCGTTTATCTATCCTCTGTAATTCCAATCTTCTGGTAAGCTGCCAAACCTCACATGGACATTATAACTTTCCCTAAAGTATGTGATTTTTAGCAAAACATTTAAAAATTATGCAGGCCTAAAAACAATCAAATATTTCGTGCAGAATAAAAAGGATAAAGAACATGAAAAATACCCCATTTCTGTCAAATGACTGAAATTGTCTACAAAACCATAGCTCATTCTCACTGAGATTTTTCAAGCACTACTCCTAACCCTTTAGCATAAGAATTAATTTAACGAAACGCTTGAAGTGACAATGAATGTGCCCATATATTCAAAAAGTAAAGCTAGCTGCACAAATGCTGTGTGGCAGAAGAGAAACAAACAAATCTCTTACCAGATCACTGACAAGTGGAATCGGCTTTTTTTTGCGTAGATCAGGCATGCTATCAATGCCATAGAGGCCACCTGCAGGCCTGGAAATTCAGGAGGAAAAAAAAAAAATAATTCATTTAGGGTTGAGAGGGGTGAAGAAGGGGATGCTTTACTGCAGGAAGAAAAACAGCCAGAAGATTATATTTAAGAAAGTGTAAAGTTAATGCTAAAAACGATTAAGTGTTTATCTTTGTCACACACAACAATCCAGACATTCCTGCCTGGTGTTGGTGGTTAGGAGGGAGCACATCAAAGAGGATCAGCCCAGGGGCAGGATGCTGCTACCCATCTTCTGATTCTAGTCTAGAACACACTTAATACTGGCCCTTGAGGTCCATATAATCATTAGGAAAAACCTGACATCGGAGAAGAAAATATATTCTTTTTAATTCTATAAAAGAGACCATTCGTGGTGCTCAGCATTTCAAGCCATGCAGACCTGTACACACAAAAGATGGCATTTGCTGGCAGAAGTGACAATGGAGCAAAAGGGCCATTACCCCAGCAACAGTCAGAGCCTGATGAAATAAAACACTATAACCTGCTTCCCTCCCAACGAGACCAGGCTGGATAATTATACCTGGATCCTGCCACTCACTGGCAACACCACATGTATGTAACCCTGTACTTGAAGAAAGTCTATTAATCCAGCTTAAAGGCCCTCAGTAAATGCATCCATCTCTAAGGACTTCAGAGAATGCTGTTTCCTAAAGCTGGAAACTGGGCACACACCTCTCTGCTGCGAATGAACACCCAGCCCAGCCGGGAAAATCCACAGTGCCTCTCAGTGTCCTCTCTCACCTTGCCCATCTCCACTCTGCCCTCAGGCCTTCCTAACATTAACAACATGGTTCCCAAGGCCTTTTTCTTGATTACAGAGACTGCCTCTCCATCCTTAGCCATTTGCCTTCACTCCCTACCACTCTGCCTAACACATTCTGGCATTTGATAAATTGGCTGGCAAACTTCAAACCAAATTTTGTTGATTTGGTACAACATACCCAGTCAAAATGCTTTGCAGGAAAATTACAGAAAAAAGGAGTACAGGACAAACTGTTCTTACAGCCATAAAAACTACAGGTGGACCTACCTTTCAAAACAATCTAGGAAATCAAACTGCCACTACAAATTTGCACATGCCATGAAAATTGTGAGGTTGATAAATGACAAGAGGCAACCTGCAGCCATCAGAAAGCAAGGCCTACTCAAGCCCCCTTAAATACAGCCAAAAGTAAAAAAAAAAACCAAACAACAAAACATCCAGCATGACCAAACCTATACTACAGCTTGAGGATGGACAAGGATGTCACAACACAGCCTAGCACGAGGCTGTGCCAAAGAGGAAAACAGTCCATTATTACAGAAACATGTGACAGAATTGTAATAGTAAAATTGGCTTTTTTGATGGGGCGTAGGAGGGTGACGTGTCTTGAGCCATGGCTGAGCTGACAGCTGCTGCTGGCTGAACAAGCCTGGTGGGAAGGTGAGCAGTCACGTGTAACTGCAAGAGCCACGTCAACTTTGTAGTTTTCCAACAGTGAAGTTTTCCATCACTGGAAATCCTCACAGTGAGGCCACGCTGTGTTTTTTACCAGAGGCTATCATCATCTCGAACAGAGAATTCCAGAAAAACTTTTTGACCAAGTCACACTGCAAAAATCCCTTCTTATTATAGAAAAATTTCATCCACATCAAGAAATAAGAAATACATTTATATTCCCACATTTGTCTGCTGCCCTTATGTTATAAAACCTTTCTGATACTGGTGAAACTGTTTTGGGGTGAACAGGTGTCATGGCAGACTACTCAGATGATGCAAAGAATCCCAGGATTACTTAAACTACAACACAGCTTATTGATAAGCTTTGGGTCAAGGATTTGTGTGAATCACTTGAATCATGAAAGCATATATAAAATAGAAAGGGAGAGTCTATAACCTCAAAAGATGCAACAAAATGACCAAGTAAATGAACAAGTAAAGCTCCAGAGTTAATGCTCCTGCTAACGGTCTTTTCCTACATGATTTCAAAATATTTTTTTTCTAATTTAATTGAAAGGAAAATGTGATACTCTGACATTTCCCAGGAAAGAAAAAGAACATTAAAACTGCATGCTTTATAAATTCAAGATGAGCCTATATAAATGATTGTGCTTGAGAAACATGTCTAGTTACAACTTGGTTTGTTGCAAAATACTTCTGATAGATTGAGGTTTATGAGAGAACCAGTGGTAAGCCAGGATGACAAACATATTTGAAAGGTGCTGGTATTTGTCACTGAAGAGAGGTGTCCTAGTACCTACATAGTTATACACCCAGATGATCTGCTTTTAGCTTGCTAATATTAATAAAAAAAAAAATTCAACAACAATTCCTAATTTTCAAAAGTGTTGTGTTTTCAGCTACCTCAGTCTCTTTATTCAAGCACAACTGCTACCTCGCTTAGTAAGATTACAGTGTTTGCACAGAAAGAAGAATTGACAGTGCCTCAAATATGCACAGTGTGGCTTTATATGTAATAAGGTAACTCTCCTCCGCAGCGGATGTAATACTTTTAGCATTATTATGGAGAGCCGTATTGAGGAGTGAATAGCATTTCTGTATGAGAAGATGATTTGCACTAATAAATAAAAGATACACATACTACACCCAGAGACTGATCCATAATACCAATTGCACCTTTTTTTTTTTAAGTGATCTCTCCAAAGTCTATGATTACAGACAGGGAGCTACTGTTGTATCATACTATAACTGAAAATTGCTTGAAGCACGGATTCATCTTTTAATACAAGTTGTATCACACAGAAGCTTCCATTAAATCTTGACAATCAAAGAAAGCTAAGGTGATTTCCAATGACAGAGGACAACTACTTCCTTCAAAGGAACACAACTCCAATCTTCACATTAAAAGAACAACTCCAAAAATAAATGCTTTCATCTACTTTGAGGCTAATAAGCCAAAATGTGGCTAAGGGTGGAATTAAAGGTTTACCACCCACAACCATCTTCTCTGGGAATCCCTTGCACAGGGGATACAGTGAGTATGACAAACTTTTGTCAAAACTACGTTAGCCAGACTGTTTAGTTGTATCTTGCATAGAGAAAAAAAAATTACAGACTAGAGCAAACAATGCCTCAAATTGACATAACACATATTTAAGTATTTCAGGACTGTAGGTGTATCCACCTTTCAGGCTAGGAAATAATTTTATTGGCGCATGAACCAATAAACCGAGTACATTGTCTCCTTGTTAAAGCAGGAGAAGGTGCTGTTTATAGTTACAATAAATCACTGTCTCCTGCTCCTGCAAACTGCCAGTTCTCCAGCAGCCCGCTCACTAAGTCCCAGGTTCCCTGGGAAAAGCAGGGGGTTGCTAGGCAGCTCCAGGCATCCGCAGGTGACGCTTTGTGGGAACATCAACACCACAGAACAATGACTCCAAAAGCAGAAAGCCATATACTGAAGCCTCCATTTTAACTTCATGTTTTACTAGGGAAGCTTTCTTCAACAGTATGAGAATTAACTTAAGCACATAGCAAGCAAACCTCTGGCTGAGATTTCAGGGCAAATCTTGCTGCTGCTGACTGATAGCTCCTCATGGATGCCCCACCACCAAACCGAATCACCCTGACCATGTACCAGGCACATAACTTGTAAAATGTGTCACTGTCTTTTTCCTGCCGGAGGATCTCAGGGAAGCTGCCGTGCTGGCACCTATTACCACAGAATGTCATGCTGAAATTACTATCAGAATTTGTCTGCTTCATTTGCTGCAAGTAGTGTGTTGTGGAGAGAATGCACAACTCATTCACGAGAATCACTCTCATCTGTGCAAAACAGGCATGATGAGCACTGCTTTAAAAATACAAATTGCAATCGTTTCTAGAGTTAGTGCAGTTCTGGCTACTACATGGAATCGTTTAAAATACAGAAGACTTCCCCAAATCTATCTTCTTCTTCTAACAGCAAAAGACACAGCACTCTTTCAGAGCTTCTCTTTCCCCCCTCTGCTGCCACCAATGACTGATCCAGAAGAAAAGATTTCATCCAGACCACTCTGAGGTACCCAGTAGCAATTATTTAATACTGCTGCCATAAACACTTGCCACCAACACATTATAGATTATACATTGCAACTATAGTCTTGTTCTTAACCACAGGTCTGGAAGAGCTGTCCACCTACAGCTGTTTAAGAAGAGACTGAAATATAGCAGCAGCTTGGCCCTCAGTGAGGTCTGGCCACTTGATTACTTCATTTGAAACATCAGAAATGCTATTTTTACTTGGACTGAACTGCAGACCTCTGAAGTACACTGTAATTATAAATACAGGGTTAAAAGGTCTCAAAATACCACTTACCCTCCTTTGAGCCAGGGTGGTTTCGACGGATCAGCCTCATCTTGGCCCTGAAGTGGGGGAAGAGAAAAGAACAACATGAAATTACTTTCCAAGAACACCAGAAAAAGTATTTGTATTATATTCTGTGGAAAGGGTAACAGACCACACTGCATGCAGGCAAATGCATACAGAAACTTGTTCAAGCACCTCCAGTGACCAAGATGCCAGGATAAGTCATACAGACACAGACAGACTACGCAGTTTCATTGAACAGCTAGGACTGGAACCTGAAGAGCCTGTTCAGTGCAATTCCTCATTCAAAAGGCAGTCTTGAAGACAGATGTTTTATTTTTTTCAAATTCCAACAAGTTATTGGAGAGCTCCTGTTACTACAGGTCACTACTTAACTTGAATGTTGTCATAATGAAGATGTTATAAATTGAATGCCCTTGTATGAAATGCACAAATGACAGAGTAACACGAACCTCTACATGAACACTTGTGAGCTTTGCTGGTGCCCAAACACAAAGACTCTTTAGTCCCCTAAGCAGAGAGGTCCCATTACAGATTCACCCATTTATTTGCAAGTATTTCATTTCCAACAGGCATGAAACAAGGGCCACCACCTGCAGGTCAACTGGGATCTCACAGTGTGATGGAAAACACAACAGACTGCAAATGCGGGGATTCGTATTTAGGAATTCAAACCATGTTCTTATGTTCATATTAGGAGTGCCTTTACAGAGTGATGTTCTGTTTCGCTGCAGATCTTCAGTGGACTAATTAGAAGTGGTAAGTACTTGAACACTTGGAATGTACCTGAAAGAAACGGTTACCTGTAACTGGAAAACTCCTTGTTTCAGCTCACAGGTCATATGTTCTCCTGCACTCCCTGAAAGAAATGTGCTTTCACAAAGGACTAAGCAAGTCACGATGCAAATAGTTAAAAATCCAACCTCAGATAATCACATCTGCCGATAAGGAGATATAAGGAGGTTGCAACTTGTACACAGAGAAAAAGTATTTCCAGCCATGGGAATCACAACCTGAGAGTCAACAAAGTAAAGGAGTTTAAGCCAGGAAGTAAGATCCACCTCTGTGCAAGATAAAAGAACACAGCTCCAAAAGAAAGTTCTTTTTTCTTTTCCTTTTTTTTTTCTAACCTGTGCTTTGGGTGAGCTGTGCAACCCCAGACTGTTCACAGGCAATAGACAAAGACTCCCAAGAAGAGCAGAAATACCAAGGAAAAGGAGTTCTCTTTGAGGTATCAACTTGAACAGAAGCAAATGTCCAAACTTTGTACTTTTGAGTCCTACAACTTCGGGGATAGGCAGATTTAAAGACTGCATATTAGTAATGTTTATTATTTTATATTTAAACAGATTGAACACTATGATGTTATCCATAATGGAATGGGCATGATCAGACAGGTCTGCAGAGCAGGAAGGGGCCCAGACGCACAGTCCAGTATAGTGCACGTTTCCCCACAGCTGCAGCAGCACACCAGGCTCCACTAAGCTGTGCTTCCAAAACACCTCAGCCTGAAACCTGCATTTCCTCCAGAGGAATATGAACCAACTGCTGGTCAAGAGAAATTTCATAAACCAAATGCAACCAGATCCTTCTGAGCACAGAGGGGAGGACATCTCTACCTTTGCATCTGAACACTTGGAAGAGCTGTGGTTAGAAAGCAACACTAAAATGGATAAAGCTTTCATACTGCCCTAAGCTTGGCACCAATGGCTCAGCTGTGCTGAATGACAGAGAATGACAAACACAAACGTGGCAACATTGACTGGCAGAAGGAGTTAGTAATAACAAAGTTTTCAATCATTTTACATGAGAAACTAAATAAATGACTGATATTTGAGACATTAACAGACCACAAAACAGCGTGTTCACTGCAGACTGGAGACCACAACAGCATCAAGAATCTGGGAGAAAGGCGGGGGAGAAAGACGCAGGGAAAGCTGTTACCTAGCTGAGCAATTTCTTACAGGCAACCATGAGTCAACGGAGAACAGCCAGGAATGTAGATGTGGGGAGGGCAGAAAGTATGATCAGGAAACAAATCTCCATCACGTCCCAGATTTGTGACGTGCAAAGTAAAATTTGCCAGGAGTTCCAGATAATTAAAATAAATGAGTAAAAGAATAATTTATTTTTACCAAGCCTTTCAGACATGCAAATAAAAAGAAAACAATAGGCAGAGCTTCTCTAGGGTCAAGATTAAAAATCATCTGGGTATAACAGCACAAAACAAAAGAAAGGGCTTTCAGTAAGTGCAATATTGATGCAGGGCCAAAGCAGGTGATGGCTGTGTGAAAGCAGGAGTTATCACCTCCTGAAAGCATAGTAAAGAGCTAATTTGCTCCAGGCAGCCTTCTCCCTCAGAAAATGCCAAGAGAACCAGCACCTGACATCCATCAAACAAGCGCTGATGCATTGAGACTGTAGAAGAGCCAATGCAGTACCCACAGTTAAAGTGTATGTGTGTGGAGGAGGGAAATGTGATCTAGATTAGTGTAGGACCGTTACTGGCTTCAACAGCTTGAAAGGGTTCTGAGCAAACATGAGGGAAAGAATTAAGATGGAGGGTACTGAAAAACAGCAAAAAATCTAACAGAGGCACAACCAATCCTGCAAACATTCTGGGTTTGCTTCACAAAGGAACTCTTTTTCTCTAACCATAAAATAAATGATGAACTGAATTTTCATTTCAAAAAAAAACCTTTTGATGCAGTGCCATGTGACGTTAATAAGGCCGGATAAGCTGAGAAGGAGGAAGGAGCTCTCAGGTGGATAAACAAGTAACTGTAACTGAGCCAGCCATGGACAACGCAATAAGGAAGCTAGTGGGAGTAAGTAGGATCTGCTGATAAAATCTGGTTGGTTTGAAATGACAAACCCGGGGGAATTATTGATCCTGAACTCACAGGTCCAGTGGAAAGAACTGATGGCAGTAAGTACTGCAACAATGGAGGATTAAACATGGAATGAATGGCAAGGCCAAAGCCCCGAAGGCTGCCATGAATTTGACTACATACAAGGTGTTCCTCAGTGGAGAAGAGCATGTGACAATGGATTTGAGTCCTAGTCATCACACTGACATAAGGTTCTAATGATACAGCCAGGTAGGAAGAGAACATAATCCATAGAGTATGTCCAATGAAATGTCTCCACAGAAATAAAAGCATAAATACCTTTGTACTGAAGATTCCTTCAGAAAAGTATATGAAATCTTTTTATTCTGTACCAAAGTAAAAAAAAATCACAAAGGAAAATGGCAAAAGCAGCTGGAGGATGTAAACACAATACTATAGGAGAAGGACAAAGCATCTTGCTTACTCTAGCAAAAAGAACCTTTTCCTGTGTTTGTTCAATAAGCAGGTGAATGGGAGAAGAACTGCAGCTAAACAGAGGATGAAAATTCCAAGGTGTCTCACCACGACAGTTCTGTAGAAGCCTTTCAAAAGGAGAAGCAGACACCAAGCCTAATCAGTTCTAGAGAAGGAAATTGGGAGGTTTATATACAAGGAAATGGCATAATATCACACAGTGGCAGTCACCGAGAAGTCCTCTGCAGTCCCTTCTTGTGCTGACATACGTAGTCTAAGAACCAGAGGCTGCATTAGCTGCAAGTGCTGGCACAAGGGTTAAGACACCTCCTCAAGTACCAGTTAAACACAGTAATCCAGAGTTCACACCCCTGTTGTGGGTAAGAACTCTTCACTTATTCCTCCTCATTTAAAGAAAGCAAACAGCCGTATTGTCCCTCCAGACGGATTTGCTGCAGGTGGAGAGGTTCCAACCCTCCACAGGCAGCACTCATGCCAGGACACAGCAGGGCTCCAGTAGCTGCCCTGGGACTTGTCACCAGCCATGGGTCTGCTCAAGTTCAGCCTGACCTGCTCAGAGCCTGGGCAAGCAGCAGAAACAACAGGCAGGTGAGAAGAGCACTGGAACAACTGTGAGAGTTTTTAGCACTGTCCTTCCCAGGGACAAATGGGAGGGCAAAGGGAAAGCAGACACATTTAAAACATTTAAACATTAAAACATTTAAAACCCTGTCATCCACATGCTGCATGTCACAGAAAGAGTTTTGCTGGCTTACGGCCTTCTCTGCACAGCTGTGTCACTTGATCTTTCCTTGAAAGCAGCAACACCAGGCTGAATCTGAAATGTAATTTTTTTTAAATCTCCGGTAAGCACATAAGGGAGCACTGAAATGATGGAGAAACAAACATGTAAACAAAAGAGGCCATCACACCCCTATTTGATTTTTTTTTTTTCCCTGATGCTGGTGGATGACATTTTTATACCTACTGTCCAACAAATACCTTCAAATGGGAAACTGCATGTCACCCCTAGTACTGCCGTATATTCACTCACAGTAAAGTATACCATAATCAGGTGCTGAACGGTCTTCTCCAAATAATTAAAGTTTCTTGTCAACCAAGAACCAGTTAGCAAAACAATGCCAGTGATAGAGCAGCATAAATTTAAGGCCCTGGATTAAAGGAGGCAACAGATGGACACTTAAGGCAAAGTATTCAGTCATAGGGAAGGCAATGTTTGGTGAAGCCTAAAAAGGAAACAACAGGAGTTTTGCTTACTCAGGAAAAGCAGCAGCTGGGCTTACAAGTAACTCGAGAAGTTACTTAACAAAGCTGCAATTTTTAAATTTTACAAATTCTCTCCTACACAAGATACTTTAATGGACAAAACAAACAATTATGCACTTCCGCAGAAGCGAAAGCGAAAGTCCATAAAAAAGACAGAGGGACATAAAAAGAAATAAAATAAGAAATCACAAAGTCTGGAGCAGCACAAAGGAAAGGAAGAACATCCACAGATCTGTTAGCTGTCCATATAAATCTAGCTCTCCACATAAAAGGCTTCCTAACAATGTAATTTTCCATCACATTTAAGTACTGTGTCTAGCACATTATCCTCTTAAAATATAAAACAGATGTAAAACATGTAAAGCTGCTTTATGCTGCTTTATTTAAACAGATAAAAAATCAATAATGACTTATTTGTTTTGAAAACCATCCTAACTTGTTTTCAAATACCATGCTTTATTACTAAACCTCAAAAACCTCAGTTAGATATAGGTTAATCTGATCAGGCTAAAACAAGGAGCAACTGTTTCACTGACTAAATTACACTTCTGGTCATGCCTAATTAGAGCATTTCTTCAGTGGCATTAACAGAGTCAGACCAAACGAAATCTTTCCAATTAAACAACTCAGTCTTGTGGTTCAATGTCTTCATTCAGTCAAGTATGCTACATTTTACATGGCATCCAAAACTGCTTCATTCTGTATTCTGCAACAGCATCCATTTAATTATGGGCTGAAGAGCCCCAAAGGAAGCTCCTTCTAACTGATGTATAATACAGTACCACTCTCCCAGCTGCCAGAAGAGCAGTTTAAAGCAGGTTCCAATGGTTTTGCACTGAAGCAAAAAGGGGACTGAATTTAACACCGATATTTGACATCAGGCATCTCTGCATTCCTGAAAAAGCGTTAATGGACAGATATTTATCAGTAAGAAGGAAACAAAACTGCTGATACATGAGTCAATAAAGCTTAGAAATGCAAATTCATCAAACTCCAGGGATGGCATTTGCATGGAGGCCCAAAATCCGTGCAAGGTTCAGCTTCTCCTGGAAGCCAGTTTAGCCTCATTCATACAACTACGAGAGAGGAGGAAGCACAGCAGGCACTGAATGCACATAGCACAGAGTCATGAAAATAAAACAGCTGAGGATCCAAAAGCCAGTAATTTCTCTACGTGAGGTATAGTTGCTAACACAACTGTTGACAAAGCACACAGCAGTTGACAAAACAATTCTGCAGATCCTCCTAGGAGGAAAGAGTTACCTGTTGCCCACAGGATAACGGGCAGAGAGGTAGCCAGTCCACGAATAGAAAGACAACAACTGTAGGTATTAAGGAAAAAGTTCTGCCTTTCCCATGGGGCACAGGGCCCTGCTCAAAGCAAAGTCACTACCTAAAAAGGCATGGGACCTGCAGCAGACCTTTCAGCAACCAGTCTTGATTAATCTCACTACTACAGCCCATAGATGTACTTTTGACTTTAACAGACATACTTTTGACTTTATTGATGAAAGTGGACAAGCCAGACAGAGATGAAACGAAATAATATAACTGAAGATAAATGAGGAAATACTTGGTTTAAACAAGATTCATAAAGAGGAAGACTGGAATGAGCAACTTGTCCTCTGCACACGCAGTGCCTGTGCACATCACACACACCCCACAGAGCACCGAAGGGAGATCACTCTAAGCATTAATGTTTTCCTCTTTGTACAAGGTCATAGGCACTGAACAGACTCTTAACTCATACACAGTGTTAACAATGCCTCAGACAACCATGACATGCTAAACTGAATCTCAGCGCCTCAGCGGGAGCAATTGGCTACAGGAAGACGAGTCATGCACACACAGGGGTTTCAGAAAGAGATGCTGGTTACAAGGGACAACATGTACAACCTGGAGCTCTCCTCTACCTCCTTCTGCAAAGAAAGAAAAAAAAAAAAAGAGAAGAAGGAGAGGAACAGAAGTTAGTAGACCAGATTTCTGCCATGAGTTCTGTAAAATGATTTTTACAGAAATTGGGGTGAAGGTTTGCCACAAGTTGATAACACATTTGTGCAGCAGAGAATTTTCCCATGCACTTCCTGGGACATGCACCAGTCAATTAATCTCTAACAGACAACTTCGAGTTAAATTAATCAAATTTCATCCATAACTGCACATGCATTAAAATATATGCTTTCGAGAACTCTTTTTAGAGTTACCATTCCTGTTTCATTAACGGGGGATTTTTAAGTAATCTTAATACAGAACTGGAGCTGTCATTTATCATACAGGAAAAAAACCCTGTATTTATTATAAGGAGGAACAAATTTGCTCCCCTCTCCCCCAGACTGCAACCACTGCCTGCATCTAAAGCATGTCCCCTGCTCCCTTCCTCACCTCCTGTACATTCTGCCCGGTATGAGGAAACTGGCAGCTCCCACGGAACACATTTTGCTTTTGCAAATACCATAATGCAGAGAGATATTTTCTGAGTTTATACATCTAGGCAATTTTCCTCTGAGCAAAAAAAAATCCAGAAGCCTCCTACACTAAATCTCATGTTTATGGATAGGCAATTTCAAGGCTAGTAAAGTTACATGAGATTTATACTCAAAACTTCCGGTACAGACATGGTATTTTTTAAGTCTTCCAATCAGATAATTCTCTGTCTGCACAGAAGAGCCATATTACTCATTTGTGTATGAAAGATGGAGGGGAAGGAATATCTTCATGGCAACAGGAGACACTCAAACTGGTTTAAAAGCAAAAATAATTTTTGAAGTTACTGTCTATATGGGTGTAATTACAGACATGCAATCACTAAGACAGGAAAATAGAGAAGCTATTTTAACTCAATCGCTAAGGAGAAGTCGAATTACTTTAGCAAACGAAGTGCTGGATTGTAGCTAAAATAAAAATCCTATTTTCCACCTTAAGACATGCCTGCATGGATGCTCATTAGGGAAGAAAGCCTCTGGACCACCCTGGAGGTTTCTCCTTTGGAGCTAACAGAGGAGAAATCACAAGCAGTAGGATGCTGCAACCACCGGTGTGGTACAAGTGCTGTGTTTTGGCAGTCTGCTCTGCATAGACCTGATGACCTGGAGAAACTGAGGAAACCTGGGGTCCCTTCAAGACTCAGATGGGATCATGTTTTGTTGGGAATGGACCCTTCTGACAGTTCTCCTCTAAAGTAACTTTCTGTACCACCTTCCTGCCTGTCCTGTTCGATTAAGCAAAACCTTCTCACCTAGACAGACACAATTCCACTTCAAGTCCTCTGGTTTTGTCCTTTTTACACAGTCACTCCAAGCCCTTCCAACCCAAGCCAAGTATCTCCTGACTTTGTCCCTGGAGTGGTTTCAGTGTGTCCCAGGCAGACCCAGACACCCCTCATTCCTGGGTTTTTAATTCCTTTGCATTTAAACTCTATTCCTTCTTGGCATCTCCTGTGGAGTCTCGGAGCGCAGAAGATCCAGAAGACCTGGACTCGTGTCCCCTCTCAGGTCTGCTGCGGCTCTCAGTCAAGTCGAGCTGGGAAACCCTGCTTTTAGCCCCCAGATGGAAAATACTGAGGACAGATGGAGTCTCTGGCAGTGCAACAGCTCAACAGTAGCAAGCTACCAGTGAGCATATGCAAACTACGCATTTTTCAAAAGCATATTCACTCCGCTCATTTGGAGTTGATTTTCCACAGAAAATTCCTTGACACAGGCCAGCACTGCCAAATTTTAAGACCTCAGGGCACCAGAGCTTCTCAAATATAGGTCACACTTATTTTTATACAAACGCAAAGCAATAAATCTTGCATTAGACTAATTTTTGGATAATTACAAAAAAAATGAAAACAACAAAACATTTTGTATTAAAATCCATACATATCTTTGATTTCAGAGCACCATCAGTTTAAGGTTGTTAGGGACACTTTCAGGCCAAATGTAAAATCTGGCAATCCTCTGAGTAACTGCCAGATACAGACTTAAAATCTTGTGTCTCATTACAGCAGGTGCACTCACAGCTTCATCAATGGTGACTAACTTGGTTAAACCCTGATCATATAATTCTTTCACCATTTCACTTTTGAGCAGTCACCTTAAATCTCAAAAAATCTCTAGCATTTCAGGGCTTTTCTTTAAACAAATTCAAACTATCGTCATCTTCACTTACACTTTTTTTTGGCTTTTTCTCAAATTCAAACTTTAAAAGCTTCCTCAGATTTTCAGGGGATATTTTATTTTTTCTCTTTTGACTTCCAATTCAACAGAACAATTATTTATATGCATCTGCCAAGTTCCAAGTTCTTCCGGTAATTTGCATCTGTGTTCAACTATAAATAATTTAAACCTTTATGCCAGTGCATCATCTCTGAATCACCAAAACATGCATATTTACCAACACCTTCAAACTTATCTTCCATTCCTTTGCTGGAGGCTGCTGCCGAACACATTTAAGAAAATACCTTGAACTGAACTTTCGAGCAAAGTGAAGTTCAGGTTCAGAACCAAAAAAACAGCTGCAGAACTGGGTTTTCAGTGGACCTTATCCAGGAACTGAAAAGGCTATTAACAACAAATTATATTTTTAAAGTAAGACACAAACACTCATCTACAGCCGGGACAAAAAAGCAAACCAACAACATTTCACTGCATTCCAGGTATGATCTTTTTTCCGAAAGAAGAAAATAAAACCTTGGCTCTCACTTGAGTACATTGAAACAGGACTCAGCTTCTCTTACTTGAAAAGTGCATGCCAAAACAACACTATTTCAGAGAGCCACAGAATCACAGAATGGTTTGTGTTGGAAGAGACCTTAAAGATCATCTAGTTCCAACTCTTCCTATCTAGCTGTCAGGATCTGGGCTGCTTTGCTTCCTGACATCTCCAGGGTTTTTTTCCCCAAGGTCTCTCTTTTCTTTTCCGTTATCCACTGATTTCCACTAGCTTTGACTCTTTTGATGCCTTCCATCTCTCAGAGCACATTTCCTACATCATGACTTCATCACATATTTATTTTTATAGCTTCAATTGCCAAATCTACCTTACAGATCCATCTTTATGGGAGTGGCACACAAGTGCCACCAACTTTTTGTCACATCACTGGATGATGTTCAAGAGAACTGCAGCAGGGAGAATCAGAAATCCCAATTAACCCTGGGGCCAGATCTAAGGTACAAAGCCCAGCTCTGCTCCTCCTCGTCCTTAATTGTTTTGGCTACTTCTTGCCTTGTGAATGTGCCTGTGCTGCTCAAACTCTGCTGAGATGAGTAGCCTCCTCTCACATTCAGAAACAGGCTATTTCAGTACTTCTGCTGTACTGTGGCAAATGCTAATCCAAACCACTGTCTGTTCCCTCAGGTTCTAAAATTAGGACATATGTCCAGGACTTGAGCACCACACAAACACTACAAAAAAAAAAAAAGTATCTGTGCCAAGCCTGCTAACAAATCCCAGTGTTTCCCTCATTAAAAACTTACTGTTTGAGCCAACTCTATACTAAAGACCTTGTACAAAATAAGAAAGCAGAGAGCTGATTACCAGCTTTATGATCTGCATAACTGAGAAGAATGCTGGTACAGGAATCAAATACGGGTTGACAGATTGTTTCTTCACAGTGAAAGCAGAGTCACTGGAAAAGCACTTGGTAGATGACTCCTTCAGCTGGGACAGGATTATCTCTGATTATTCTGACCAGCTTTCATGATGGCAAGAAGAGCAAACAGTATTTGATACAAGGAAGTTCACAACAAGCATGTGAAGATTTCAAGTTGTAGTTAAAATAACTTCCACTCTTGAAACAAAGCCTCTTTCCTGAACTGTGTAGTGATTTGTACAGATGACACTGAGAAAGCCTTCTCACTGCCTGGAGAGGGACAGGGAAGATGGACCTACACTTCAACTTTAGGTTCTGTTTTACCAAATTGAGGCCTATCAAAACATGTCACATCAAAAGATGCCAGTCAGCTCTATCACCACGTCCTCAGGAAATGGTTTAGCGGCACCGCTCCACCATGGCATCACATCTGCTGTGGTCACACATTTCAGTATCTGTACTGGCAATAAGGGATGTATTTTGTTTCCCCAGAAACAAAAATTTTTTCACCTCATGGACAAGCTATGGAAACAATACCAAAATACAAGTCTCAACTTCCCAAATTTTAAACTATTATTATTATTATTATTATTATTATTACTATTTTCTTTATTATTTTCAATGTTCTCTACTAGGATAACATCTAGCAGTGATTAAACACCGAGAACTCCCACTTTGTGGGATGTCACTTTGTGATGGAGTCACTTAAAGTCTAGATCCACTCAACTCACAAAACTGCAAATCTGGCTACTTATAGCTCAAATGCACACTTTGTTATCACATGTCTTAACTATTATATTTAAGAAGAAACCAAGTCACGAATTATGACGAAAAACCTTAACACCTGCTATTTTGAAGAAGCACTGCAAATCTCCCTCTCTCAAAGAAAAAAAAGGTGAAGCTTGCTAACTGGCATTTCAGTGTGTTACACAGTAAATTTCAGGGGGTTTTGTCAGTACTGTTGTACAGTGCATGTACTTGCCTTTGTAACTATTTGCTCACAACTTTTAATACACTCACAGAATGTTCACAGTTCACCCACAGAATGAAGTGTTGGCTGCTGGCTGCACAAATACCAGATTTTGACATCTCCTTAAGAACATTTTTTTCATTTTACCTGAATTTGTCTCCTCAGCAGAAATCCAGTTTCCCTCCTGTGCTAATTCTTTTAAGAGTCTCCTACGCATTTGTCTCTTTTCCCTCAGCACATTTTTGAAATTGTTGATGCATTTGTTCAGGTAGATGGTCTCTGCGCACACCTTGTCAAGGCTCATGGGTCTGCATTCCTTTGCTGGCTCAGGCAGACGGTTCACATCTTCTCCAAGCTCCTCAGGAGGTAATCGCTGCCCAGTAGAGATTTCACAGTCAGATGATGGCATCACACTGGAAACAGGAGGCTCATGTGAAACAGAGGAAAGACTGGAAGGAGCGAATTGCATCTGAGCAGATGTTTCACTGTTGACATTTGTGTTTGCCTGGCTCTCAGAGGACTGACTAGGAGGGGTTTCTGCAAAGTAGTCAGAGCTGCCACCCATACCTGAACTGGTCAGCATAAGTGTGTTGTCATCATCCATCTGTAAGCCACTATCATTCTCCAAAAGGATTTCAGAATCACTTGTTTCCAGTTTATGGAACACCACTTGCAGAGCAGACCTGAAGTGGTGAATAGCTTTCCCAAGCTTATTAGTGTAGAACTTCATGTCTACAAGATCAATGTTGTCCCGGGAGTGGTCAAGGAAATACTGGGAATTTTCCAGGACATCCCTAAAGACCTGATCAGTTGGATCTTGATCATTCAGGTCCATTTGGATCATATCTTTCAAGCTGTCACTACTATCAGCCATTTCATCTGTTGTATGATCATAGCTAATGGTTGTCACCCCACTAGAAACATCTTCTCTTTGAACATCACCTTTCTCTGCACTGGTAAATTTGCAAGAGTTATCATAGTCTGTTTCAATTTCTTCTGTGGTTATTCCCTCATCTTTTTCTAGAAGAGAAGAAGAATTCTCAGTGATGCTTTTAGTGTCAAGCCTCTGCTCACTACCATTACTTGAAGCACACATCTGGCTTGCATGGCCCGAAGAGTCAGATGAGCAGCAGTGATTTCCATCACCTGATTTGGGTGAACTGGTCACCTGTGAAGGTTCAGCAAGGGCCTGGCAAATGTCCCTGTCATCTGAAGGCTGCTCACTGCAGCTTACTGTTTGTGCTTCCTTTCCAGTGTCAGGTATCAAGGTGTCTGTCTTGGTCAAGGCTGACTTCTGCTCAGAATCAAGTCTCTCCCCTGCACACTGTCCTTTCCTACTCGTGCTTTTATACTTAACCTGGCATGAGTCCATCTGAAGGTGCCCAACTGCATCAGTTCTCTGAGCCCCATCAGGATTCACTGAGTTCTGATTATTTTTCTTGAAGCCAGACTGCGAAGAGACTGAATCTGTTTTCTGGCCCCTCTGGCCATTCTGCCGCTTTTGCTCCTCACTGGTAGCAACCCAGACCCCTGAGCTCTGCAGAAGGACAGACTTCTGTAAAATAAAGTCTCTCTGTTCACAACTCACAAGTTTCACAACTGCTGGTCTTGGCATTAATGGCTTGCCTGTACCAATATCTGACCTATAAGCATCTTTTATATACTTACTGCACTGAATACCATTGAAACAGTGATATTCAGACAAAAAGCTGCAGATAAGCTCTACTGTGTTTTCGCCATCTTTCTCTGGGATGCCATAAAAATATAACACTGGCTCTTCCTTTTGTACCTCCCTTCTTGGCTCTCGAGCATGCATACCCTGGGATTTGCCACCAGAACCACCTTGCAAGCCTTCTATCTCACTCAAGACCGTGTCCACACAGCTGGAGACTTCATCCACAGAGCCTTTTATCAAGGTGAGGTGCTGACGCAGCTCTGCAATCTCCGTCTGGATTCGGCTTATTCCCTGGAGCTCTTTAACAATGTAATCAACCACATCAGCTGAGCGGTCTCTTGACTGCCTTCTACGACTCTTGTACGCAATGGTCTTTTCCTGTGGAAAGCATCCTTGCCTTTCAGCTGCATCCCTCCAGCTCATGGTAATGCTCAGAGAAGAAAGGTCCTGCCCCTCAGACACTCTGCCCTTTATTTCAGAAGAGGTCTGCGTGATACCATCAGAAGAACTCCCCTGCAAGTCCTTCTTGTTCTGTTGAACTGAACACGGTATTTTTACGTAGCCACCCCAGTTCAGTTCCACCTCACCAACACACACTTCACTCACTCCCTTGGAATCACGTCCTCCATCCTGATGAAAGTCCCCTCCAGCCGTGGAAAATTCAGTGCTTGGAGAGCTCCTCTTGATTCCACAAACAAACATGTCTGATTCAATCTCCACCGGGGAGAGCTGGCAGCGATGTGCGTGGTTTGAATTATCATCTACCTGGCCTTGGAGAAGCCTCTTCATCTTGTCCCGCAGAAACAAATGGAGTTTTTGCTTCCGGAATTGCTTCCTGCCCTGCAGTTTTACAACAGGCTTTCTGTGCAGAAGTGAAATTTCATTTTCTTGCTTTTTCAATCTACTTCTAGCAAACATCATCAGCTGCACCTGTGTTTCTCATAGTGCTACAAGCTGCACAAGCATACATCAATCACTTCCCAATGCACAACTTGCATCCAGTTTTTATTCTGTCATGAGGCAGCTACCGAAAGAGGGGAAAAAAACGTTACAGTTTGGTTCAGACAGAAATATCCGAGGTAACTTAAGCAGCAGAATAAAAAAAACCCTAAAAACCTAAAATCAGCATACACATAAAATCAGACAGAAAGAGGATGTGCTGTTTAAAGTGTACAGACATTGTCTTGGTTTTGGCCATCTCCCCAGATCAGGTTGTTGTTGTAATAAGTGTTCCTCGCTCCTTCTTCTATTCAAGAAAGTAAAAAAAAAAAGAGTCAAATTCAAGAAGCCAAATTCTGTGGCCATTTCTCTACCAGGTTTGCAAATTACTCTCAAGTTTGAGCTCCTGGCAATTGTGCACTGTGTGATTTAATTACCCCCCCGAATATGGAATTCTGACATTAGAAATTCTATCCTTGCACATTTCCTTTCCTTTCAAGTTCACAATCTTCATCCTCTCTTTCTTCAAACCAAAGCAGAAATCAAATTTAACTTGGCACAGTACCAGCTAGCCCACAGGAATTGCACCAAGTGATGTAAAGTGGTGAGAACACTGGATGACAGATTTTAGGAGTAAAAGCCTTTCTGCTATTTTAGTATTTTCATCTTAATATTTTGCTACGAAGCAGTAAAAAAGAAAAATAAAAATCCAAAAAATGAACGAAACCAAAAAAACCTCAAAGCTTGCAAGCTCCCAAGCTAACCTGCAGTTAAATATGCCACACTCAGCATATGCACAAACAGCCTGAGCTGACAGCATGAAGCTTCTGCATGTCACTTCTACTCCAGCTCTGAAGATTTTGCAGTGGATTGTTTTCCCCTATTCAAATACCCTCTGTAATATGCAAAATAAAAACAAAAACCACCATAATGTTAACTACTTGAACTTCCATGTGCCTTTACTGTCATACTTACTAAGCAACATACAATCAGTTTTTTCCTCCAGAGAGTAGGGCACACAAGAGACCCACATAGGATCCTCCTGGAGGCAAGGTGACTGGAGAACACAAGTGTATTTGATGATTCTGTTTGGACTTGCTGCCTGAAGCACATATTCTTTCTCATATTCTTGCTTTATTTAAGACCTATGGTAACTGTCTTTCATTTTTATTGTTTCACTTTGTGGGCAGGAAGGGAAAGAGTGTTTTTTGACCTGGAGGAAGCAGCATTGCAAATACCAATCTCTATAATAAGAGCTTAATTAATATGCTATAAAAAAGGTTGCATCTGTGCTTCAGGTTTAAGTCCCATCATCAAGCATCTCATCTGAACTTCAATAACAAAGGCAATACCTGCCCTTGTGCAGGCTAAACAAATTCTCTGTGAGACTGACTGTCAGCTTCTTTAAAGAAAGTAAGTTTTAATTTTCTAGAATTTTCAGGCCATTGGTCCAGAAAAATCAGTGGGGATTTCTGTGGGTTTGTTTTTTTTTTTTTTTAATCTAACTATTCCCTCACAGAAGAGGGCTGACATAAGGAATATTTTCTCAGACTCTCTTTTTGCACCACTTACACAGTTTAGCCACTTTCACTTGAGTGGGTAACTGATGTTTAACATCAAAAAATCACTTCTGTACCAGTCGTAAGAAGTGAACCCTTGGAGAGCAAGCAACTGGATTCAATGGCAGCCAAGAAAAAGAGCTCCACAGTTGTGGCTCCCTACATGTGTTGCTTGAGGGTAGCACACGGAAATGCTCATTTCAAGTATTATCCAGCATACTGAACTCCAAGTGCTAGGAGAAAAGCCTACATGCTTGTGGCAAGGTTTCCCTCAGAAAGCTCCATGTTCATTATGTTTCCTTCTCTATGCAGCTTGCAAGGCATCAGAGGGGCATAATGATCACTTCAGTTTAAAAAAAAAAAAATCAATTCAAGACAGAGCTTGCTCTCACTTCCTTTGTCTGCTACAACACTCGAGAGCAGCAGTTTGTTATAGAAATAACTTCTTCCTGCTGAACACTTACTTGCAGGATTGCAGTCATTCCAAAGCTGGCAGCTCAGTGCAAACAGCACAATGCTGTCATTTTTATCTATATACATAGTATTTGTGGCATATGTATATGTATTTATGTATATATAGGTGTGTATATATGTATGTATGTATATATAGACACACACACACAAGAATATCTACTTCATTGGAGATTTTCAAAAGCACATCTTTGACTTCATCAAATACCAGCAGTACCTTTCCATCTTTCCCCAAGGAGGACAGAAACTGTTTCCTCCTCTGCGAACGAGGCCAGAGCAGAACACGTGGACAGCAGCTCTGGCTCAGAGGGAAGCCTTTCTCCCTCTCTCTACAGTGGGCGGAAATGAACGGAAATCACTGTTTACCACCTAAGATCAAATCACTGCCCACTGAGTGGAATGCCAAGAATCAAGTAAGAGAATCGCCCTCTTTGTACCTCTTCCACAGGCTTCCTCCCTCTGTTCCCCACCCCAAGCCCATGCTCAGACCTGAAGCTCTGGGCATCCACTCATTCTGTGGGCTGGTCCCGCAGTGTCTCTGCACCTCCTGCCAGATCCTTCCCTCCTCCTCTCCACCCAGGGCTGTGTGCCTGCTCCTGACCCCTTCCACTGCTCCAGACTAGGTGCTCTGCAACTTGTCCCCTATAAAGTTCCCTTATTTCTGCTGTGTTGTCTGTGTTAGAGCCATGCTTTTTTGTAGCACAGACATCTAAAGTGGCAATAAAAATTAATGCATGTTCACCCAGAAAAAAATCCCAAAACCTAATTTAGATGCAAATCCCTGTTGAAGTCTTTTTCTCTTCCAGGATCACCCCAGGAGTTACATTAATACATAACAAGAAATCAAGTCTTTAAGGAAAGAATATTTGGATCCTGGTGTCCTGCCAGATGCTGCAAGCCTTCACTGACTACACAAGGTTTGTTCTGACTGCCTTGTCAGGAGGCATCTCCTTCCATGAGAACTCCATGCTCAGTTAAGGGCAGCTGTCTCTGGATGTGCAGGAGAGCAGCATGCACGGGCACCACCATTTCTGTGTTCCCCAACTTCCCAAAACAGAGCCAGGCTCAAGCTCAACATGAGGAATACACTGCTGCTTTACTTGGGGATGTTTGGGTTATTTTGCTATTCCCATGAGGACAAAGCTGACATATTAGGATTTTAGAGAGGGGAAACAGGTGAGCTACCACAAGCACTGCACAGCTTATTACCTTATCACCGGACACACTTCTGAAATGCCCTTGTAATGCATGAACAACAGATACTTTTCCTCCTGACATACAGATCTGCCATGACAACAGGAGTAAAAGCATGTCATATGCCAGTATCCATAATGAGAAAAAAGAACACGAGACATCCCATGAAGGAATAACATGCAATTATATTATATCTGCTCATCAGCCAGGGATCAGCCATGTTTTATGCTTACAGCACGCGGGGAAGGCCAGGCTCTCACCAGGGAGACAGGAGGTGACTGCAACCCTCTCTGAGCAGTACCTTCAGGTCTGTGAGACGCTGGACCAGCATGGTTCAAAACAAAGGCAGCACTGTGTGCCTTCAGCACTGCCCTGCACTGCAGTGGGCTGGCTGCAGTCTGGTGGAAGAAAAGGGGGTGAGAGCACAAAAATGAGGCAGGTTTATCTTATGGAATCATAGAATTGTTTAGGTTGGGAAAGATCTTTAAGATCATCAAATCCATCAGTTTACCAAGCGTTGGCAGGGCCACCACTAAACCATATACCTGAGTGCCACATCTATATGTCTTTGAAATAGCTCCAGGGATAGTGACCCCACCACTTCCATGGGCAGCTCATCCCAACATCTGATACTCCTTGTTAGGGGCTATCTGGTTTTCATCATGCTAAGGTAAATACTGAGACACCTTTACTCCACAACATCATGTTAGAAGGTGCTGGTACCTCAAGGTAGATGTGATGTTCAAGGTCCCCAGCAAAGAGATACAAAAACAATTAACTGTGATCAGAAAAACATTTCACAGCAGCCTCTCTGGCTATTGACTCATGCTATTGAGTGAAATCTTTTTGATTAGATTATATTTGCAGTATCGTCCACACAAAGTGGTATTGCATTAGCTGTAGTAGCAATTACACTAGGAAAAGCAATAAAATGCCTAATAAATGGTCTTGCTACTTTATAAAGTGTGATTTAAACATGAAGAATACCAATAGCTAAAATGCAGGACATTCTGGGGAAAAAGATTTTGGCATTAAAAAGAGAAAGCAATCATGGCTAAGGCTGCCATAGCAACATCGCCCCAGCACTCAGCATGCTGAAACATCGACTCTTCCTCAGAATATGATAGCATTTTTAAACACAATAATTGCTGAAAGAATCTTAACAAGGCTTGACAGAGATATGAAGAGTTATCATCAGTTTTGCTGTTTGACTTCCGGAGATGAGCCTGCAATTTTCTAATTAATATCATTAGACTTAGTTTTGGGTTGGATCATACTTGAACATGGCATTATTGCTTTGCTTCTGTGTCTTTCTTCAAACCTTCTCCTGATTCTAACTTTTGAGTTCCAGCATGGATGATCAGAACAACAAGGTACTGAGCTGAGCAATCCTGGGCAAAAAGCAGCAGAGATGGAGAACAAAACATACTGTTGAGAAACACATTCACCTCAGGACACTTTGGCTAAAAGTAAGGTGCAGAAGAGACACATGGAACTCCATGTGGATTAAAGAGGAAATACATCCATGACATTGAAAAGACAGTAGTAACAAAAGGATGGAAATAATTTTACAAAAAAACAATGTGAGGAGAAGAACTTAAAACTCAGACCCTTGGTAACCCTTTCACAGTCCCTCTGCAGCCAAGCCTCAACGCTTCCTGTTCGGGAATTACTGCACAAGCTGCAAAACCACATGCCAGCCCTATCTGTAGAACTTTCTTAAGTTTTTAAGCACTTCCAATTTTTTTTTTTCTTTCCAGGTTGTATCCGTACCTACAACATTTGTTTCAATACAGCTAAGCAAAACCTATGGCAAAACACTTCAATGCAGGTATCAACAACAGCTGGCCTTCCCACCTGACACATTTCAGAAAAAAAAAAACCCACACTTGCAACTTTTCCAGAGCAGTTTGATAGAAGTGACAAAAGATCAGGTGTAGTCAGTCATCTTCATGGTGGAAAAACTGATCCAGGGAACACTGCATATAACATAGTTCTGCACCTCCCACGTCACAGTTATTTCTCACCTTTTACACAAGGCCATCCAACCAAGGAAAAAAAACCACATCTGAATAATATTTTGCTGTACCAGCAAGTTACCAGGATAGCTACTAAGTAAAGGAACAGTAAAAATCACAAATTATGAGGGTAAAAACTCCCACTGAAGTGTTGTGGGTTCACAGCCTTCAGCGATGTAAAAACTTCTGTTGTAAAATAGCATAAAATTAAACTAATGTAATTGAAGAGTATCACTGTGTAGTAGGAGATGGCACTTCTTGCCTTAACTCCTTAACAACCCCTACAAACTTAGGGGACACCCCAGAAGTTAAGCGTGTCTCAGCTTTCTGTAAAATGTCTGTCATCCAGACAGCACCCCGTCTGTGAACACAGATGGAGAGGGACTGAAATGTCCAGGCTTTAAGTCCATCTGCCTTGGGAACCCCTGGAAGGCACCTCAGCACCAGGCTTCCATTGTTCAGTGCCTCAATGTGCTCATTCCCTCTGCATCCTTCTGTCCCAGCTTTTCCTGCAGGCTGGAGGCAGCAGTGCCTGGCACAGCGATGCATCGCCTGCAGTAACAAGTGAGGTCTGTCACCACCTGGCAGCCAGGAAAAGGCGGCATCCAGAGACAGAAATAGGGGCTGCCCCAAGCACAGAGGGCGGCACAGGCTGCAAGCTGCTGACCACGGCACTGCAAAGGCTCATGCCTAGTGAGCAGCAAGCTAACTCTGAGGCACCTACCTAGTTCTGAGGCAACCCTGTGCTGAGGAAAAGGCAAAAGGGATAACTGACTACTGAAAATAGACATCACAGCTGCTTCTGTCTATCTTATGTAAAAGTTACTTCACTCCTTCCCAGCAAACACAAAACCTGAGCAGCAGCTATCAGCAGTTTAAGAGCAAATGGGAAAGTAATTAAGTTCAGCAGTACCTTGAACTGAGTAATTCCAGAGCATGGGGGTTTTGTACACAGCTGAATCAATCAGTAGATGGTTTGCCCACGACCACCTAAAGCACTAATTGTTCCTTAAAACAGATTTATCCCAAGCCAGGATCCTAAGAACAAAGCATTATATTGAACACACGGGCCAAGATCTATAAGCAACTTCTTGTTTAAAGGAAAGAGCTCCAAGAACTGAAACAAAATTATCAGGACATGCTGACAAGTTGGCTGGCCATGGGATGAAAACCTTAGAAATATCTGCCAGACTTTGGGGAAAGGTTTCTGATTATTCAGCTACCTCTAACCAGAAAGAACACAGACAGCACTGGCAGTACAAACACAGTACCTCCGGCTTAAAGAAGGTTTGCATGCACCACTATGAAAATGCTGAAGCTCTGCCTAGACAAACAGAAACAGAACGTGCTGTACCTCTCCCCTACTTGCAATCCAGCTTACAGCTCAGTGCTGAATTACTTCTGGACCAATAGTGTGAACTCTCCAAGTCCTGCATTTCTGACAAGAACCACCACGAAACACACATCCATAAGAATTTTTTCAAAACTCTGATGACTCACTGAGGAGGTTTGGAGCTGGTTTTCCCGGTGACAGTGCCTCAGCTCACAGGGACTTTCAGGCAGGGGAGGGACAGGCAGCACTCACCACTACAGGGTGATGAATTAGGAGACCCAATTTCTGTTGTCAGGGCAGAGAGAGCACAGCCCTGGTACAGACTGGTGCTACACAATCCTACTCACTGATTCTGACCTATTCTGCACTCCCTTAGGGCAGACACTTAGCAGTGTTCAGCCAGACTGGGTGAAGGTACCATATGCAGCAAATGGAATAATTAGGGTTTTACAGCTCATGATATTAAAACGTAGCATGTGGCAACTAAAATCCTCCTGGGCTAAAACTGCAGCTTTACTTCTATAAGCTCTCTCCTTTTCATCTCAAGGACTGAAGACCTTAGCATTCTGTATTAAGTCTCTAGGTTTATTCCCCCAAAGGCTTGCTCCATTAGAAAAAGAAACCTGCCCGTATAAATGCAATGAAAACTGAAAAGATATTTGAAAACAGTCACACCATCTGCTCTGATTCACGAGCTTGTACAGCATCCTCGTCGCTCCTGCATGCCAGTCATTCCATCTCATCAACTCACAAGCTTCTCAGCACAAGAAATCAGGCCAATGACAAATACTCTGTGTTAAAAGAAATCCTTTCTTAAGTGATATTTAAGGAAGAATCAAACTAATAATTTAATTACTTTAAGTTATTTGCTTTTCAAGTGATCAAATTTAAATTTCCCCAAGCTCCTTTCCCTTTAACTCTTTTTCCCATAGTGATTTTGATGTCAAATTCCAGCTGAGATACAAACCTTCCTAACAGAGAAGTATGAGAAGTAAACAGACACAACCTCAATTATACCAGTCATAAGACATCTACAATTAGTGTCTAATGGGTGAAAACAAAAACTAAGAAACAGAGCATACGAATGAACATACTAAGTGTAAATTGTTTTTACAAAGCACATTTTTAAATTCCGTCAGCTTCCAGTGGAGCTATTGTATTGTTAAAGTAAACACACACACACACGCACACAGAGAGCCCACTCTAAAAATAAAGAGCAATTCTCCTTGGTTGCTGCCTACTTGCAGTTTATACCCAGGCACTTAATTTGTTCCAATCTTTCACTTACCTCGCTGCTTCAAAATAAAACAAAAGGTTAAAATGTAAAGGAAATGTATAGAATTAAAAGAAAATTACAGAATACAACAGCTTGTTCTCATAGAAAATACAGGTCCTGAAGGATTCCTAATGTTGTTAAAGGTTCACTGTATAATGAACTTTCACTATGGAGATTATCAACATATTGTTGGTGTCCCATCTGAGGTATCAGGGAAAGCAATGTTAAAGGCACCGAGAGTTTCCCGTTCCACAGCAGCACTAGGATGAGAAATCACGTAAAGTTGAAGGCATGTTGAAGGGAATAAAAAATGCAAACAGCTACTAAAAATCCAAAAAGCAAAAAACAGCAGAAGCTAATGATTGCAAAAGCTAAAAATGCAGAAATCCTTTTGGTTTCCAGGAGCATCCCTGAACAGAAATTCTTTAGTTCCCCACCACAGTGCGTCTTTTCCCTTTCTCCGGCTGTACCAAGTACAGTTAAAACTTCATCCTTCTCTTCAGATGTGAGTCAACAGAAAATATTGTACTTCAGAGGCAGAGAGAAAGCTGTGCAGCTACTTTACTCCTCCTCGTCAGCTGCCTACTGCCTAGCTCCTCACACACGCAGCCTCCCCGCTTCACTCCTCGCCTCAAAATGATTCTCCACTTTATTATCCATTCAGAAGGAAATACGAACTGATGGAGCCAATCTGACTAAAGACAAAACGCACTCCTTTGGCATTATGAGAGCAGGCAGTGCAGTGCAGCGCAGCGAGCGGATCTCTGCTGGAAAAGCGCTCTGGCATCCTGCGGGACTGTGGAGAAGGGGGGCTGGGGAAAAAAGCCCAGGACTCAACATAATTAACCAGCTCCAAGAAGATTTTTTGCCCAGCTCTGAGATAGAGGTTTATTTTTATCTCTCCTGTTCACCCCCTGACTAACCCACAAGATTCAGCTATGCCCTTGCTGAAATGAATCCAGTTTCCAAGGAAAACTAGTACCAGCTCTGCTACAAGTGTGGGGGATTGAACACCCGTTGATCTCTCATTTCCCAAAAATAAAAGTCACATTGTTACATAAAAGAATGACTGCAGAAGTGTTGTGCACAGAATCAGATCCACTCACGTTGTACTGACACTTCTCTCCTGGGAGTGAACAGCAGCAGGCACTCATCCTGCAAGAAGTGCCTGAATTAAAGGCACCCTTTATCTGCCCCACAACCTGCTCCAGAGGCACCCAACAAACTGCCACTAAGAAAAAGTCGCTGGCCAGTTGATGCACGTTCATATCCCCCTTCCCACAAATGTCCCCTTTATCCTGTCCCCCCTCTTCGTGCACCCAACACAAACACCCACCTCCTTCCCCAATACTGTTTCTCTGCCTCTAGCATCAAAGGCACTGTGTGAGTGCTGGTGTTGCTCAAGAACAACTCACTGCATCTTTCAAAACAGCGTCTTTTCGCAGTGTGGGGTAGGATTTTGAAGAGGCCTATATGACTTAGCTGTGGAAATGCCACTATCCTCCCATCTGTTCAAATACCTCCTACCTCCTCGTGAGCCAGCCTTGCTGTGAATGATACTTCCCCTTCAGTATCTTACCTACACCAATATCAACTTTTATTCAGCACTTCCTCCACAAGCATCACTGTGCTCCAGTGCTGCCCTCACCACAGTGGATATTCTCCTGGCACCTTCAACCCTCTGCTCCCACAGCTCCATCCCAGCACCTGGCTGCAGTGCCAGCTGAGAACAGCCAGGCTGGCATCCTCCCCAGTTCATTTGTTTGTTTTGGGTAACAAATTTCACATACAGCCTAATGTCACAGTTCACAATACTTTGTCTCAGCAGCACCACTGGTGAACTCAGTCATTCAAATCCTCCATCCTCCAGAACACCCTCTCATTTTTGCTCTTTCCCTTGCTGCAGGGGCAGGGAGTATAGGTCAGATTTTGATAAGTGATTTAGCTTTAAAGGATTTTAAGAGTCTGACCCTGAGTTTCTCATTATATGTTTGCATTCTGCCCGGAAAGCAGGGTCCCTGCCCAACTGAGAGCACTGAGTCCAACTGCAATAAGAATGATTCTACTAAACACAGCAATTACAGCTCTTGAGCTCAGAGTCGAAGCTCTGCCTCAAATTCATCCACATAAAGATGAAGACTGCCCAGCTGAGAAAATAAAATGGAATCCAGGATTTGAACAGCACTTAGCATCTTCAAAGCTCTGCCTACAAGTAAGATGAAAAAAAATCTTGAGAGAGGTCTCTCACATAGCAATAGTTTAAAAAGATAATAGTAAGTATCCATCAGACAATTTTCTATTTACTTTAACTTGCTACAGCACCTGAAATATCCACTAGACTGCCTCACAGGCTTTTACATGCCATACTCTTTCCAAAGATCCTACTACAAGTGGAGCCAGTGTCATCTTGCCAATCACCGCCTCTGTCCTTCCCATCTCTTCCTTCCTTGGTCTTTGCCCATCCCTGCAGTCATCAGTACCAGACAGTAACACAGCAAAGTCAAAAATGTACTGGAGTCAAACACAATGCTCCAGCCACAGTTCCTGAGACCCAAAGAGCCCGTGCAAATTTCCAAACACTGCCACATAAAACCCCAATATTCCCATGGCTGTCTTACAGGAACAGAAAAACACGTGGAAAAAGTGAGCAAGTCTCATTAGACAGAGCCAGGAGACATTACTAAAGGAGGTCATGAGCAGTGAAGTGCTGGGAAATGTCACTGCCCTCACCACAACTCACAATGTGGCTAAAAAAGATAAAAAACCTGGTGCCCTCAGAAGAAAGGAAGATGGCACCTTTCAAATGTTTAGAACCCCTTACCTAATGCACAGGATATTGAGACAGACTCTATTTTTCAGAGATCTTTTCTGAAATAATGAAGATAATTTCATGAGTAAAATAAGCATGACTTGCACATTAAAAAGTCTGTGAGAAAGTGTATGCTTTACCTTAAGGCTCAGAGTTATTTGCTTTCTACTAGAGACATAAACTTCCACTTAAAAATTTAAATACTTCTTACTGCAATTTTTTAATTCACCAACAGATTTTAATTTTAGGTTGAGCCAGCAGGGAATTATTAAAACTGATAAAGCCTGGCTCAGCTATATAGGCCAAATGCTTTGATGTCTGTGAGGTATACGTTACCCTTTCTTCTTTTTTAATCCTCATTATCTATTTCATTCCAACTTCCTGTAAAGTACTGAATTACTGATAAAATTGAAAAAAGTAAGCAATTCCTTCATGAGCACAAGTGGATTAACCAAAGGAAAATGAGCATTCTTCAAGCACAGGTCCTGCCCCTCCCTCTCACACACTTACGCCCCTTCTCCCTGCAGGAAGACAAGCAAGAACATTTCTACTGGATCTGGGGGAAGTACAAAAATGAGTGGCTACGGAAATTAGAGGATAAAAATGTTACACAGAGAGATGAAACAAAGAAACAAAGTGGGGGGAAGTCAAGAGAGAAAAGTCAACGGAGAGACGCTTGTCTGGAACTGCAGGGAAAAATGTCCAACTTGCTCTCACATTTAATTCATCTCACAAATGGCCTTGGACATCTCTGAGCCAAGAGCTCTCTAAAACAATTTTTTTGTGTCACTGGGAAAAATGTAAGAACCATCTGTCCCAAGTAAAACTGCCTGCTGTGTCTCCCTAAAGACACAGTTCTCAGTAAGGCAGCTTGAGTTCAGTGCTGCACTACCTCACAAGCTCATACACACAGCGTAAAGTTTATAAAATTATACAGCAGTGAAAACATGCTATTTATTATCTTCTTCAAAGCCACAAGAAGATTAAATCAATCAGCAGTCTAAAGATGAAGTGTTAATGAAAAAGCAGTGACCTCCTGCTGTTTGGCAGCTGTCCTCAATGAATATCAGCTTTGAGGAGCTGTGCATCACACAACCCAAGCAGTGCTGCTGAAACAGAGCCTGGAAGAGAGCAGATTGTATATTCTCAGGCATTTAAAACTACCCTGTCGACGATGCTGCTGTTGTTACAGTAGCTCCAGAACACACTCACGAAACATATACTTAAGATGTTGCTGTCAGATGAAAGAACAACCCTAAGAAGGCACCATTCGAAGCACTAATGGCTTTCTTTTCCCCCTAGGAAAGGCTAAGGCAAGGGCAACATACAAACTTGGAAGGGAAGAAAGGCACAGGTACCTCCCACAGCACCTTGAGCACCTTGGAAACTCATAACGGCCTGAAATTACATTGAAAGACTTGAAGAAATGGAAGGAGATAATCTTCCCCAAAGTTTCCAAAGTTCTCACCCTTTAAAAAGTTTATTTTTTCCCCTCATACAAGTTGAATTATTTTGTTTACAGAAAGACAATGAGAATGGCGCTGGATCACTGAAAAAAATGCTACGGATTGGAGGTATTAGGACTTTTCAAAGGAAAGATGTTTACACTCGGTGTGTTAACATCATCTGACTGTAAGGACATCTGCTGAACCCTGAGACATCAACATTTTTGAACTAATAGAAGTAAAGACTTTCACATACCTGGGAATAAAGGATCTTTCCAAGGCCAAGAATGTAATAAGATTCAAAGAGTGGGATTTTTGTGAGGTTAATGAAAAAAATGAGTTAACATAGCAGTAATATTTTTTAAGAGCCACAAACTTTACAACTTCACAGTTTGGGCCAATCTTTATCAGGCAGGGAGTAATCAGAGACCTTTGAGTTGCCTGCAATGCGTTCTCCCGTATCTGTCCCTCTGAGGCTGCTGCTGCCCTACCAGTCAAAAAACTCCTCCACAGGCTGAACAGATCTAGTCTCACATGGGAAGTCTTAAGGTGCAGAGTTCTTAAAGGAGTATTGGTCATATAAAAACCCTCATATTACCATCCTCCATTTCATTTGTTTACAGCCATCATTGTTACTCACCATGGCAATGCCTTTCCTCAGAGATGTGAGGCAGCCTTTAAATGCAGGTGCTAAACCTGCTCGTCCCTTTCTTGTCTTGATGAAGGATGTTTGCATTCTTGATTTTGGGATACCAAAAAACAAACACTATCAGCTCTGCAACCACACACTTCACAGAAAAGGCTATTTTATTCTTCATTCAGTAGGTTCCAACCACTCTGGGGCACAAACAAGCCCTGGCTCCCAGACACCACGCTCCCTTCAGAAGCCGCCGTCGAGACAATGCCAACCCCACTCGTCACAGCCCACACCAGCCTTCAAAAGCAGGGTGATGAAACTTTTAAAAGCAGAGCTGTCTCAGGTGACAAGCTGTGGGAAGCACATTATCTCCTTGTGCCCCAATAATGACAGACATAAAATCTTCTTTAATGTACTCCTGAAAACACCAGAATAACCCCAGAGCTCTTGCCCTGGGTTTTGGCTGCCCATCTGAAAGCAAGGAAGCCCTTCTCTAGCTGAACGGTCACTCTCTGTTTTTAATTAAGAAGTACAATTAGAACATGGACTCTTGAAGAAAACCATGGTGCCTTCTGCAACTCAGATGACTGGAAAATTTTAACCAGCTAGAACCATTCCAGAAACAACTATTACGCTGATTTTTAGACTAGAGTCAGCTTAAGTACCTTAGGTCAACAGGCAGCAAGGAAGCATTTATAGCAGAGAAAACTCTCCCTCTGCTGCCTCCTCCTGCAAATTACATGCCTCTCCTCCTAACGGCATCCAAAACGTAAGGACTTGATATCTTGTGAAATTGGAAAATTACAATCAATGTGTTAATTGCACATCTAATTAAATAATCAGCATCCCTAAAATGCAAAGGCATCTGGGCATAGACATGTGCTGTGGGTAGAAAAACCTGTAATTATGCTCTCAGTTGGAGCTGTAATTGCTTTTTTGATCAAGAAGCCTGGGAAGAAAAGGTTGCAGATGATATGAAATGTAGACCTCAAGTAGACATAACAGCTTTCAAGCATGAAAACTGGTTGAGGTAAGCACAAGGGAAATAAACTATTCAGCACTTCTACTATAAACACAGATAAAGAAGTAACAGACTTAACTTGCAGCAATGGAAAGCTAGGTTAGACTTCTGGAAAAGCTTTTAATCAGAAGTGAGCATGGATTATCAAGGGAAGCTAAAAAACCTCTATCCGAAAAGGTTTTAACAAGTGGAAGTGCACACATTTTTAAGGGATGCTTTTGAAGAAGATAGATGGTTTAGTTAATCTCTTCACATCTCAGTTTTATCGCTCTTTATCCTTCCAGAGCCTATCTCAGGTAAGAGACTACATGGTAACACATGCAGGCTAAGAGGCACAGGGGTACATTACTCCCCACGGATGGTCTGCAGGACAACCCTGCTTCCCACAACACAACAGCTTCGTTCAGACACTGCAGAGGACGTTTTCCTGCCTGAGCTTGACAGTGAAAACATGGAAACTATCTCTCACAGAACTGCCCATGCATTCTGCAAGATCAGTCCAACACACAGGGATTTGGCTGAAGGAACTAAGTGCCTTGATCCTACAGGGTAGCATTCTGTATGAACTTCCACAATTCTTTCTCAAGCTGGAGGAAAACCCCATCTCTCAAGCTAGAAGAGGGTGTCCTGCTCATTGAACAAGAAACTATTTAATATTGTTTCCTTGGTGTTACTCAAAGCAGGATGGCATGCTTTATTCATTACATCACAGCCAGGCCCTACCATTACATGCAGTTACATCACCATTACATGCAGTGAGCTAAGGGGCACTCCTCATCATATTACTGGAGTAATTTGAGCTTAATCGGTGTTTCGACAGCATATCTGTGAAGTTAACAGGTTCCCATTTCAACTGAAGAATGTGTGCAGTATCAGGTCAAGAGCTGCTTCTATGAACACTCATCTCAGGACAACAAGCCCCAGATTTCTCAAAGTACTTAAGTTGGGAGCATATCAAGCACTAAAAATTCTGGCTTTCCAGCTACTTCACTTACTGCTCAGATGACTCATTTCCAGAAATCTTAAATCAAATAATCAGAAATCAATTCATGGATCTGAGAGAGAGGAAATGGAAAAGCCCTTTCAAAAGACACAGTGGCTTGCCCAGCATCATGTAATAACATGGCAGGGGAACAACAACTAAAAATCTTAGAGAGCAACGCCCAGCTACCTCTGCTGACAGATTGTGTCCTCTACCAGCATTTTCCTCCTCACTGCTACAGATGCCCCAGCTTTCAAAAAGTAGGGAGAAAACATTTTTTACTATCCAACCTTCCCCCTTATGTCTCTGGCATAAGTACACTTTTCTCTTAGGTGGGAATAATTTTGTGTCTTTGTATTCCTTGCAGAAGGCAGTAGTTGATTAATGAACCAAAATGCCCCACAAATACTTGCTGTGAACCATGTACAAGCCTCTGCCAGTCTCTGAGGACACTGTTAGCATAGACACTGAACACGAAAAAAAAGGAGCACTGCCACATCAGGGGTCTGACAAAACCAATTCCAGCAACCACCGCCATATTAATAAACTCAGACACACTTTTCACACCTCCAGTAAAGGTACTTGACAAGCTCACACTGGGCCTGAATTAAGGGGCTCTGGAAATCCAGTCAGTCTGCTTCGCTGACTGGGAGGGACAGAGGAAGCAATTTAATGCAAAAAAAAAAAAGAAAATGCCTGGACTTAAAAAGCCTCTGCAAAGGGATGAAAACTGCACTATAAACCAGGCTTTGAAAACACAGCTGACCTCAGTCAAGTCACTGAGAGGCCAATTAGCCCCTCTGGCAAAAGTCTGTGATGGGAGAGGCAAGCACAGCTGGACCAAAACACAAATACTGAGCAGAGATGGCGGGGTTATTCCAACAGCTGCTGCCACTGTTCGGTGCTCTCTGGTCGCAGAAGCCCACTCCACCTTCCCAGAGAAATGGGTGTAAAGGCAAGATTAAAAAGGCATAATTCTAGCAGCTGTAAACACTTTTGTATTAACAAGCTATTACTACTGCGAGCTAAAAATAGAGTGATATAATTTGGATGAGTAACATGTATCCATGTCACAAAATATGAAGGAGAGTTGTACTTGCTTTAAACTGAGTTCCTTAAATTAGGCATAACAAAATTCAGAGTGAATACACCAGCCAATCCATAGGTATTTGTGTAGACAAAACTGGATCCCTCAAGTACCCGTTATATGAGATACCACAAAAAAACTTGCATGCGTTTCAATCTGCTGCACTAACATAACACACTGAATAAAAATAGAAAAATATAAATAAATTGCATTAAAATTTAGCACTCTCAGTTTCTCAATAACAGTTTCTCAAAAATGTGTTTGGTATCTTAAAATACAAGGTGAATATTGACTCATTAACAAAAATAAAACCCAGATGGAGACATGGTTAAAATAAACTGATCTTTCACATAAAGCAATTTCTATTTGTATTTCAAATATTCTTGTTTGCAACAACCTAAGGTATTAACCAAAGTGAGGCTAAATGAATTGAGTCTTGAACTGATTTATCTAAATTCACTCCTAGATGGACAGCTCTATTATATCCTTTTTAGTGCATGTCCCTGATTTTGTCTCTGCTCCTTTTCAAGGTCTCCTATAAAATAATTTTCAAGTGCTAGCTTTTAAAAAACTTTTAATGACTATGAGTTCAATTGCAATTTACTGCCTAAATAAGCAACTGAAATCCCGTGAGGAATTTCAAAAATCTGATTTAAGAACAAACCTGTTTACAAACTACACCATATCTTCTGAACTATTACAACTTGAACATACATCAGAAAACAAAATTGTATCTATGACACGTTCATTACCAGGCATGAGTTACTAAGAACACCCGTTCTTCAAGAAACCCCTAACACAGTCTAGCATCCTTAATATCTACTGTGCAACTGCATGGAAAAGCCACCATCCAAAAGGGGCTGCAATATGATTTTCACAATTTCACTTCAGTGAGAGCTTCTAAGTACCAAATACCTCTCCTACACACCTCTGGCTGTGTTTGGAAACCCACAGGGTCCTGTAATCTGGCACAGCTCGACAGCAAAGGCAGGCAGGTGGGCAGAGTGAACGCAGGGAAGCCACACTATGAGGAACAGTGAAGGAGGCTGTGCTTCCATGGACATTTCTGGTGGCCTACTTAGAGGCTTTCTGGATGATGCAGTCCCATTCTTTGCTCCCACAGATGACTGTCATAGAACAGCATTCATAAAAAGATCTGTTTTTAGACTAATTAGAAAGGGCAAAGAAACCAATTTGGAAGCTGTTCACTAACAATTATAAAAATCACTTTCTGATTTCTAGCCTGGGCTTGTTCCTAACTGGTTTATGCCCTTCTGTTCTTGTGCTAACATTAACCTCTCACTTAAATAGCTGTAAACTTGGCAATATTTACTCCCATGCTCTATTAGTACATGGCAGCAGTGTCTGCTCTCAGCTTCCAGTCTACTAAGCTGAGCCATTCTTGTTTGGTCTTATCTCACAAAACCTCAGCACCTTCTCTCCCTGGGCTGCCTTGATGTCCCCTCTCCCACTTCTATTCTCTGATGTTTGCAATAGTCCCCATCTTCTCCAAATAATTTGCTTTTTCCCACATGTCATATTAGAAATATTATAGAAATACAGGCAGAAGAGACCTATTGCCTGCCTGGGTTGCCACAGCATAGCATGGAGCATAAAGCAATTAATAATTTTACTAATTTCCCATTTGCCAAGCAGTAAGGCTTTCTTTCATAACTATTTCTACAGCACCACTAGTGAGGGCAGACTAAATAAGTTTGTAGATACCCAGAATAGCCCTTCCTTCCCTTAGTGATCCAATGCATAAGCATGGCTTAAACAGGACCTTCCTGTTCTGAGCAGATACTCCCACAGTCCAGAGGCAGCACCACTGATCACCTGGTACTACATCATCCTGCAAACCTCAAGGCAAAAGCCACCCAGTACAGCAAGAGACTCACTGCCTACAGCACCCCAGTAAACTGGCACTCAGATTTACCTCAGCCCTTCCAGCATCTGGTAACTACACACTTGAGCAACAGATGAGAATCTCAATCTACATTTGGGATTTCACCCCAGCTTTATGCCTAAATTATCTTTAGTTTTACAGCACACAAAGGATGAGGCTGTCAACAACCTCAGGAAAATCTTCCTGCAAAACAGATATTGATACACTGATGTTCTCAAGTGCCTTTCAGCAGAGGAGGTGTGTTACAAACCCAGCTCACAAACTGCCAGGAAAGGCTGCAGGCCTTTTCTTAACAGATTCAAAAGCCAAGAAGAGGAAGAACTGGTCCCACCTTGATACCTCCAGGTTTCAAATTAAACCCACGGGAAACCACTAAAAAGCCCTTTGAAATTGTCAGTGATTAACCATCAAAGCAGTAGAAACAAACTCACAGTGTGACCCAGATCTGGCTCATATGATCAGTCCTTCACAATGTCACCAAACTGTCCAGACTCTAAATATCAGCAGATATGTGTGTATCCATGATATGGCTTAAAAATCCCATCTGAATGCCAAGAAATGAGTTTGTATGCAAAGCAAGTTCTTTTTATCACTCGGTAAGAACTACATCCTAATAGGCAGCATTCATTTACTGCATCACAAGAACTTGAATTCTATGCAGAACATAAAAACGCAATTCTATTTCCAGCTGACACTCCTGAAGGACAGGATGCCATCCAGAGGGACCTGGACAAGCCTGAGAAGTGGTCCCATGGGAACATCATGACCAACATGATGGAACAACAAGACCAAGTGCTGGTGCTGCACCTGGGTCAGGATAACCCCCAGTATCAGCACAGGCTGGGCATGAACAGACCGAGGGCAGCCCTGGCCAGAAGGACTTGGGGGTGCTGTGGGTGAGAGGCTGGACATGCCCCGGCCATGGCACTCACAGCCCAGAGAGCCAAACGTGTCCTGGGCTGCATCCAGAGCCCCGTGGGCAGCAGGGGAGGGAGGGGATTCTGCCCCTCTGCTCTGCTGAGACCCACCTAGAGCACTGCATCCAGCTCTGGGGTCCCTGCACAGCAGGGACGGGGACCTGGTGGAGCGAGCCCAGAGGAGGCCACCAAGATAATTAGGGGGATGGAGCATGGCTAAGAGAGTTGGGATTGTTCAGCCTGGAGAAGAGAAAGTCGCAGGGTGACCTGATTGTGGCCTTCCAGTAACCGAAGCGAGCCCACAAGGAAGATGGAGAGGGACTATTCACAAGTGACAGGACAAGGAATAATGGTTTCAAACTGAAACAGAGTAGGTTTAGATTAGATATCAGGAAGAAATTCTTTACTGTGAGGGTGGTGAGGCACTGGCACAGGTTGCCCAGAGAAATTGTGGATGCCCCATCCTTGTTAGTGTTCAGAGCCAGGTTGGATGGGCCTCTGAGCAACCTGGTCTAGCGGAGGGTGTCCCTGCCCATGACAGGTGGGTTGGAACTAGATAATCTTTAAGGTCTCTTCCAATGCAAGCCCTCCTACGATTCTATGATTCGATTTTACATACTATGTAGCACCATGCAGAACAGGAGTACTGATGTCTTCGGGCATTGTATTATGCAATATTAACAGCTTTTTGACTTATAAATGCCACTTTTACAATGGGGGGAAAACAAAGCAAACATCTTACTTGAATCTGGATGCACAGCACTAGAAGACTCCAGTTACACAACAGTTACATGACTCCAAAAATTAGCTCAGAAACATGCGAGGCAACCCCGCCCTACATCTAAACAAGTTGTGTAACAACACAGCTTGGAAAACAAGAAACAACTGAAAGAAAAGCAATACTAAAAGAAAAAACTGAAAAGTCCTAGCCCCTTTTTTCTGACCTTCTGGATTTTCCTATGAAGTTATGTTATTATCCAATGCATTTGCTAACATTGCATGAATAGTTATTGCTTCATTTATGATGCTCTCAGCCACTGCTGGTTAGCTCATCTTTTCCTCAACTCTTGTGCTTTGTAAGCTGAAGCCCACTGCTATCTCTCTGGTGCAGCATTTCTTGTACAGATTGCTTCAGTAATACACAGCTCTGGGAAATATCCCCTCCTCCCACACAGATCCTTAAAAATAAGAGTGTGAAGTCTGGCTCTCCCAACAGCCAATACTATTTTTAAGGGCTGCGTATGTGGCAGGTAGGAGTCCCCCCACCCACCTCTCCCATTGCACCCCTATTTTGAGCAGAAGCAACTGGCTTACTCCAGTGTCAGATGAAACTCTCACAATTTTTCCTGATGAGCACCACGCATAAGTGTCGTGTCAAGGTGATCAGGACACCACACGTTTCTGCACCCCATTCCAAATCAGACGCAACCTCTATTACCAGAGCACACTTCCTGTAATTCGGTCTGCCATTATACCCCCAAAACCAGGTGCAAAGAGGGGAGTTTTGCATAAGGTGGCAATGGTTGTCTCAGCTCAAACACTTCTAGTGTTCTTCTACAGCCTTTAGTGTATACTACTGAGAGGAGTCAGTCCATTCTTCACGCAAATCTGGGTTTCATTTTTACGAAAGCTTCACCACTGCAGCAGGTCCTGAGAAATGACAATCACTTGGTCAAGAAGGTTTTTTGGAAGAGTCTTGGTACAAGTGTGAATGCAGGCTGGGCAGCATCAGACAAAAGGAAAGAGCCTATTGTAGTTCACCCCAGTTCACAGGGATAAGCTATGTGCACACAGATAGCTCCTCCAGCCTGCAACACTCAGGTCACTTCTGGAAATAACCAACCACAGAAACTTCTGTGACCAGACAGCCTACGAGAAATGTTGCCAGAGGAAAAAAAAGCAGAAATCATGAATACACAGTCTAATCAAGAATCTAGGAGTTGTACAAGACACAGGTCATCTATCCACATCACCAGCTTACTGCTGCCACCCACATCTTGCTCTCTGATCAGCAGAGGTATACTTGCATGGAGAATAAAGACGTTGACTAAGATACTTTTCCTTCAGAAAACTTGTCAGAATCAAAATCCGCTTTTGGACCATAATGCATTTGAATGAGAATGTTTCTCTGGTCTAAGATGTCCAAACAGTTGAGGGAGTGCAGAGAACAGTCATTCCCTGGAGGAGTTGTCAGTTGATCTTAGCAGTCAATGCACTTTTCTAAACCATGGGAAACATAGGTTAAAATCCCAGTATTGCTCAGGTTAGACCAGGAACAAGAGTCCTACTCCTCCCTTATTCTAGACATACCTACCTTAAAAAAATTAATAGGTATAATGACAGTCTATTCACAACCAGTGGTGTATTATGATCTTAGAGAAGCACAGAGTTCAGCCAAACTGAATTATTTGAACATAATGTGCAGTACTGGCACAAAGAAAGAGATGCACCTGATTGTGGAACACATCATGTGTGTAAACTATATCCCAGATATAGTATGTATATATGTATGTTGCACAAACACCTTCCCTTTCTCTTTAAAGAAATCAATGGAATAAACTCTGGAAGAAAAGCAAACTAATCCTGAATTCCTATTTAAAGGCTTCAGAACAATTTTGACTTACAGATGTGTATGGTTTATGATACAAGTCTAGAGAAGCAAAACCCCCTGAATTTGTCTGGGTTTTTTTTCTAACCAGCAACAAGAAGATAAGGAAAAAACTCAAGGGGAAAGATGCCCAGTGTGCCAGGGGATACAGATCATCAACACCAAAACTGGCTTTTAGCAGATATGAGCATCAATATATTGATATGTTCAGAGAAGCTTTCAGAAAGTCCTGTAAGAAACTGACCAGGCTCCAAGCTGCTGTGGTCATTAAAGAAAACAATGCTTCACAAGAGAGCATTTCTCGTCGTGGGTGTGTAGGGAGGATATAGGCCAAATGCT
>VZTI01001217.1:850316-916678 GCA_013397865.1 Struthidea cinerea | reverse complement strand
AAAGTGCAGAATTTACTTGGGTCAGATTACCGGGGAAGAACACACTTGAAAGTGCGGAGAGAAAGGCAATCTTTGTTTACCTAGGCATTGCAACTGTAATTTTGTTAGAGATGCAGAAGATGCTTATATGTCAAGCAGGAAGAATTTAAGTTAATCAGTTTATTGAAAGAGTTTTCTTCAAATGGATTGTCAAAAGCAAATAATAATGTGTTTTAACTGTAGTGGACAACTAGCAGTCATAGGTCTGGAGAGCCCAACTATTGAATCCCATGAATAGTTTTCATTTAAGTAAAAAGAAAATTACAGAAATGGAGATGCAAGCCAGAAGTTTGAAACTAAATTATGTGACTGCAAGAATATTGAAAGCTTGTTTTCATCAGAAATAAATGAGGGTGCTGAAGGTGCTAGCCCCAAATCCTGGCAGTAATCAAAGTAGAATGTGTTTCAGATAATTCTAAGGATATATTAAAATGCCTCTGCCAATTCAATCCTTAGATCAAAGATATCAGATTCATTGTTTTCTTAGTGACTAAAGTACATAAAAAAATACAACTTTCACCTTCAATAATGTGTACCACAAACATGTTTTTAGAGACCTAAAAGTATCTTGTTTCTATTTCATCTTGCTGCCTTTTTATATAGAGAAAATCATGCATAAATTGCAAAGACTTGGACATGTCAGATAAGGAGAATGAAGAGATCCTTGAAAAAAACAGGATTTAGGATGGCAAGCTAGTCTCAGACTGTGTCTTAATTTTAACATCCTGTGAGTTTCTATGCATCACCTTTACTGTGTGAGACTCTTCAGCAGCCACAGCAGGTTAAAACTTGTGTGGTGCTGACTGTATATCAGATGTGAACAGAGGAGAGTTATCAACAAATCTGAGCTAATGCCTTCATCGCCGGTTTGGTTACGCCAAGTGCTCTGTCAGCAGAGCCCCCAGTGTACAGGCAGAGCATGGCAGCAGAAAGTGCTTTTCTGCCATCATAGTCTCACTAATCCTCTCGATGACATAAACTAAGTATGACAAAGACTCTGTCAGCATAAATGTCTCTGCATAAGGTATTTTTCTGACATAACAGTGTCAGTAAGGAGTGAGATTTTTTTCACATCCTCAGCTACGAAAGCCCTACTGATTAAATTTTTGAGTGTAATTTTGACTAAGACTGCAAGACTAAGAAATCAACCTTAAAATGTCTAAGAACCCTTTCTCCCTTCTATCTGCCCTGAGAAAAAGCTGAGATGGCAGGAGCGGGATTTGTGAGCCACAGAAGGATAACATCAAGATGAATTTTTTGTGGGCCTGTAAAATTATGTGATTGTGTCACCCTCATTTAAAGATGATGTCAAGGAGTTTGGGAAGAACTAAGTAGTGTTTGGGGACTGTAGTGATGCTAATCTGTGATGTGGTTATCAAGATGCCCCTTTCTGTACCTTGATATACTGGAAAGTTTTTTCTAGGAAATTGTGCATATAATGTAAGCTCTTTTCCATTGCTTTCTATAGGACACTACTGGGCCTGTTGCCATTGCTCTAAGTACACTGTCAGTAGCAGTGCTCTGTAGTATAAACTGAATTTATTATGAATAATAATAAGAAATAATTGTAATGAATGATATCAGAAATTATAATATATCATATCTTTCCATTCTTAGTTACCAAAAGTGTGTACTTCATTGGGTACACAACAATATGGGCAAATAATGTGCATTATATAACGTGCATACAGGTACATAGAGACCTAGACACATACATACGTCTATAGTATATAAAGTATCTGTAAAGATATGTGTATATATACATAGACATAGATATAGATATAGGTATCTATCTAACTCATGCCTTGAGATGCTAAGATTTAGATGAATTTTTAGACTTAATCGGGGAAGCATAAAATGCAATTTTGCTGGAAAAACCCTGATATTCTACTCCCTTAGGTGACAGATTCTGATGCCATTAGAGATACTCTAAGGTCTGATCCACAAAATTTGTGCATGTCAGTTAGGGAAGTGTTTGTTTATAATTACCATTACACCCAGATATACAGTCTTGTACCAATATATGCAAGAGAGCACAATTTCTTCACAAACAGCTTCTTCTCATATGCTACATTTAATTTTAAACCTATAAAGTAACCTACTAAGGTGCAATTGAGAGATACCTCTGCCCAAATTAAGGGGCAAATGAGGCCATATGCTGAAGTCCATAGTATGGATTTTATTTAACAGTAAATGTCAGGTAGAGAGATAGAAAGAAATATAAAAGTAGAGGGGGTGGGGGGGGAGAGAAAGAAAGACAGAGAGAGGGGGAGAGAGATGTGGAGAGAGTGATCAAGCAGAATATGGTTGGCTAATCTTCACCCTGGGCTTCCTGGTGGTGGTGGTTCCGAGGCTGTTCAAAACTGTTCATATTTATACATTTTTGAAAACAAAGGAATTAACGGCCAAACATTTCTCTTATTCTGTTGGTTGAATGACTCCCTCACTTCTATTGCTAATTAATCCCCATGCTCATTTTCTCTTCTTGTGAGTCGGTGGGTTTCTGAGTCAGTGGGTCTGCGCTTGGTGGTTGCAATCTATCCCATGTGAATTACCTTTTACCCAGCCTGAATCTTTTCAGCACAGTTGCTGAGCGGGCTTTCCTTGTGACCCATAAATTCTGCATTCTTTATGTCCATTGTCACTGATACAATCTTCTCTCCCAGATTTGTCAACCTTCCCCGAAGTCTGAGATAACACTCAGACAATAGTACCACCTTTATCTTATCTCAAGTTCCCATCATGGTGACTTAACTTACAGTCCAAGTTCCAGGCATCCATGGAGGCATATTCAGGTAGGGAGACTTCAGTGGTTGCAGATGCCACCTGTCCCATAACTTGGTGTGATCTTTGTTTGACCAGTGATAAGTGTATGAACAGTTGCTGCTTCACACAGTTTGCCACAGTGGGAATTTTTGCCAGGATGCATTACCCAGGATGTGGCAGCCAGATCTTGCCTCAACCAGGCCTGGAGTTAGCACCATTCTGTCACTCCATTCTGTGCTTATCTCAGGGCAAAGTCCTTCTGTGGTAACAGTGTTTGAGACAGGCAACTGTGCTCTTTAAGTCTTTACGTATCCCTGGAATAATTCTAGCAAAGTTCAAGAATTTTGCCCTCATTGTTTGCAATTACAGTTCACATTTAATGGTTCTATTAAAAGTCATTGCTTTATTCATAGCATTCACTCCAATTTTCAATTTTCTGCATGTTTGCCTTTGACTTCAGGTGCTTTGTATTACCTATTTGTATTTCTTTAACTTGGCATGGCTGTTTTATCTGCAATTCATATACACTTCATTACTGCAATTAGGTGACTGAACTTATGAACTTGGATGTATCACATGGGCAGTAAATAACAGATTTTCTGCCTTGAGTGTTTTTTTCTCTGCATATTTTCTCCTAGACTGCATATTTATTGCCTGACTAGTTGTTATCTTCAGTGTTATACTCTTGAGAGCTTTCTGACACTACTGCCAAAGGTTCACTTACATGAAGATCTGGCTTCTGATTCCTGTTCACTAAGCACCCCTCACTTCAGAAAGTGTCCAGTTGTATAGAAGTCATTTTTACACTCAGACCATACAAATATATATTTTCTCCTTGCTGGTCATCTCTCTGGCTCAGTGTCTCTTGTATTGCAGGTTACAGAGGTAAAGAGGTTTTCAAAAGTAGAACAGGAAAGTTCTGTGTTCAAAATACTCTGTTACTTAGGGTACTGCCTTAGGAGAGGAAAGAAGAGACTGAGACTCCTCCAGGGAAAGCTGATGTACCAAATGTGGGAACTTAGAATCTTCGTGAGTTATTTCTCTTACTCTTATTCTCCAGAGCATGAATAGTGCAGAATAGACTAGACTAGACTAAAGCTAGACTGGAAACAGAATAGAATAGGTTGGGTTGGAAGGAACCTTAAGATCATCTAGTTTAAGCCCCCTGCCATAAGTAGGGACACCTTCCACTAGACCAAGTTGCTCAAAGCCCCATCCAACCTGGCCTTGAAAACTGCCAGAGATGGGGCATCCACAGCTTCCCTGGGCAACCTGTTCCAATGCTTCATCACTCTTATACTTAATCTGGGACAAGCCTGTGCTCCTTTCTATTGGGGGTGGAAGGTCCTTCCTCAGCTGGAGGATTTGCAGCATTCTCCAGAGGAAGCTACCTGGTCCCTCCCTGGCCTAAATATGACAGTCTAAATATCAAACCTCTGAGGTCTAAATCATCACCTAGTGACAGATTCCTCATGAATGTGTCTAGTTAGATAAATGAATCTCACCTTTGGCTGACAGAATATACAATAGATTGTCATTTAATGAGACACTTAAGTGTAGTATTCATCCAGTTAAATTAATATATTGTTGTCAAGAAATTATTGCCTTTCAGGAGAGATGTATGGTCTTGAATACAATACATAGAAGGCTTGAGTAAAATTTTTATTTTACTGTAGCAAATATTCAATCTGTAACTTCTCTTACATTTTTTTCATGTTGTATTTCTAGATTAAAAAATGGGTGTTTTTTTAGTTCTCTATACTTAACTAGTGTAGTAGTTTAGATAATACTGTTTTTATTGTTAATATATTATTATGGTATGCATATAAACACTCTTTAAATTAGCAAAGGCTTAGCACTTACCCAGCTCCAATCTTTCTTCAGGGATGTATAGGTGCCTTCTTTTTATTAGGTTTATCAATGATTTTAACATCAATAAAATCTCAAGTGCACCAACATTAACACTAAGTTAATGCTGTGGCCTGCATTTCAGGTCCAGAATTAAAATTACAGAAAAAGACAGAAAGGGTCAAATTAGTAGTTTTAGAACCTGGGGACAAAAGGAAAAGGGAAGGGCTGTCCTTAGGTCAGCCATTCCTGATGTTTGAAGTCTGTGGAAGCTCCTGCTACAGCTTTAAAGCACATGAGCACAAAGAGTATATGCCATACATTATTCATCCTCTGAAACAGAGCTGAACGAAAGCGTCCTCCTGAAGAGCTCCTCACATGAGAATGTGTTATTTGTATTTGCACAGCAGAGCACAGTACAATGCTAGGCAGAGGCTGTGTCCCAGCTAGTTCTGAAACTGGCTGTGTTACCTCAGTGTACTCATGTTGCTTCCGAGGTCTGATGTAGCATAAATCTGCATTCAGAGTATGGTACTTCACTGTGCAGTCACATTGCAACATTTAGAGCTAGCTGAGGTGTTCATAACAGACTGTGGCATTTCTTTTTGTAAGCTTGTCTTTAAAGCCCTGGAAGCTTGGACTGAAGTCAATTCATCTGAGATACCTGACACCTCTACTGGCTACAATGACAATGTTATGCCATAGTGTGATAGTATTGCTGAATGCAATTTCTTCCTAGAAAGTAGAAACGTCAGTTCTGTGGATGGACATTGCTCTTGATTCCCTAATGTGCCACATTGACGAGAATGCTGCATTGGTTGAGTCCACTGCAAGAATGACCAAGGAGCCACAGAGCCCCAAAACAGTGGAGGTCCGCTGGTGGGCAGGCTCAGAGGTCTAAGACCACCCCCTTTTACCCTTTTTAAGTCCATGTTCTAGATAGTTCTCCTTTCCTTGATACCCCACTGGTTCCCGGGTCACTTGTTCCACCCTTCGCCTTCCCCAGCGGTCACTGTCCTGTTACGCCACGTCCTCTCCACCCCCTGGCCCCCAAATTATAGGTTCTGATGTTCTGCCCTCCCCCGGTGCCGATCCGGGTAAAACCCCGGACCCCACAGTGTTCTGGGTTCTTTGTCCCTGGGTCCCTTCGAGCTGGGACCCCAATAACCCCCTCGGAACTCCATACAAAGGACTCCTCCCACCTCTGTCCGCGGCGATGCTGCAGGAGCTGTCCGGCTCTGTGTGTGTGTGTGGCTGCGAGTTATCCACCCACTCCGCTGTGTCAGAGCGTGTCCGAGCGCGTTTGCATGGCTTACACCCCCGGAGCGGCTCCGGCAGGGACGCGATCGGGACGGACGCGACACTCTTTCCATCCCCTCCACGTGCATCGCGTCAGGACAACCTTGAAAATCAAGGGCTGATAGTGCATGGATGGTTTCCAGACTGTGCAATAAGAATTTGAAAAGCAAAACTCATCTATTAGCATCCCTATGAACACAACCAAGAAGATTTTTAATTATACTTCAGTAATTTCTCAAGAAAATGTAGACTGTCTCTTTTTCATGTGCCTGTAGCTGTGAGATGACCATTCCATCAGCATTTTTTATATTATATTTAATAGACCTTGTTAGACTCCATTTTCTGCCTGTTCTGACCAGTTACAATGCCAGCCTCGCAAGAGTGTTTTCATTTGTATGTTCTAACCGCAGTTTTCTGGAAGGTGTCCTTGTTACCATCTCTGTACGTGACATAGTCAGTGTTGTCTTGCAACAGTAAAATTTCACAATTCACTTTCAATACTCTCATTTCTTATAACAATTACTTAAATAAATATTCAATTTCTAGAGCTATCTGTGGGATTTTGATTTATTTTCATTCTGACAATAGTATTGTTCTCATTCCACTAGTGTTGGAAATATAGTTCATAAATTTTTGCTCCAGCAACTGGAATTTCTACACATAATCTAAAAATGTAATACTGATGATCGTGTAATAGCTTTTTGCATGCATGATTTCAGGCAATAAATAGCTTAGCAGCTACTGAAACCTTTATAAAAGTTTCCCAGTTGTTTCTTAGAATGCCTTGCAGTACCACTTTGAAATTAATATTTTTCAGGAACCTGAATCTCTTTCAATATTTCTAAACATCGACAACTGCTATCACTTGAGACTACGTGAAACATTTCCACAGAGTTGGCAGACAAATGTGAAGGTAGAGGATGTGTGCAGACAACATGCTGGGCATCGTGCTCGCTGATTAAAAAATGGCTCCAGATACATACCTTTAAGCACCTGAAGCAGTCGCTAGCTGATCTTTTGCCATGCACTTAAAATAAGTGAGTAACTGTAGTTTCAAAACAAGATTTAAGGGTTTAAATATTTTACAATTTCATACATTGAAAAGCATTACCATACAAGAAATTTTATGGACATTTTAAATTAAACACTTTTTTTTTTTTTCTCTACAGATTTCATTCAAATATGCAAGGCAATGTGTAGCAGGGTCTTATGTAAGTATATGAATTAGCCGCTTCCTGGAAAAATATGCACAGATTATTTCTGCAGAAAAAAAGTTACACATCTGAAAAAAAAAATATACACCTTTGAAAATTAGAGATAAAAATAATGTATCAAACAGTAAACATTTAAGTCTGCAACTACACTGGTACAGGGACAACTGAGAACAAAGTCTTTCTTGTGAATGTTAGATGGAAGGTGATGAGATTAATTATGGATTGAATAATTATGGTTAAATTCTTCCAGCAATTATAAGAAGTCCTCAGAACAACAACAAGAACTTCTTTGCTACAATAAATTCAGTATTTGATCTTGATGTCCCAATTTTGCACTGAATTAAACTTCTCGTTCACTTAGCACTTCTGAAATGAACCATTTATACCTGCAACAACGGTCTGTAATTAAACTATTCATGATCTCTATTATCTGCCTTACAGAAAGGTTCAGGAGAGTAATTAACACTCTTCACAACAGCAAAAAGAGTTATTAACCAACACTAAAATAAGCACATGGAAACAATTGTAAATTAATAGGTTTATAAATTAATAGGTTTGTAACATGAAGACCAGTAAAATTTAGCAGCTTTTTGAGAATTTACTGTAAAAACACTGCAGTATTTTTACATTCCTAATAGTAAAGGTAGACTTAATTAGCAAAGGCGATCCTAATAGCAAATTAGGACCTAATAGACAAAGGTCTTGTCTTAGGTACATAGAGAAATGTTGCGGTGAGCCATGGCCAGAGCCATGGTCAGCTGGACCAAGCAGACCAACAGGTCCATTGGTTTGATGCCTCCACAGCACAAGGGCTCGAAGGTACAGTGAGCACCCAAAAGGCTGGGTAAAGCAGGCTGACCATTGGCTGCTGCCCCCCCTCCCCTTATGGTTCATATTTGGTTATTTCTCCAGAAAGTTCTGTGTTCCTTGGTAGTTAATTGGCCCCCTGTTACTCCTCTCCCCCCACTCCTTCTCCCATTTGCTAACTAGAACTAATCCCTTCTCCCCCTCCGTGTAACACCCCATAACTGGTATTTTATTGGTTTTTATATGTTCTCCACACCTATTATGTAGGGGTATAAAACCCCACACCCGCCTAATTTTATCAGCTCTCCTCATGACTTTTCTCTCCAATAAACCCTTCTCTGTCCCACGAGGAAGTCCCTCTGCTTTTTCCTCCCTCCTGCGCACACCCTGCCATCGGTGAGCAAGGCAAACCCGAGCTGGTGCTTCGCCTGCCCTCCAGCGCCGCAATCGGCTTCGGTCCCCCCACCCGGGGCAGGTAGAACATTGCCTGGTGCCTGGGCAGCGTGCTAGCCAGAGAGAGCACCGCGGCAGAGAAACATTTCTGACTTAAAATTTCAACACAAAGCTGACTATTTGGTTTGATAGCATTATCTCAGCTGTTTTATTTGATAATATAGATGGAATGGTTTATATGCCTCTCAATAGCCATGTGGGATTCATAATATTTTTCAACCAGCCTGTAGATACAACTGTAGGTAAAATTAACATATCAGAGAGCCCAAATTCTAACTTGACATGTCTAATTTCTATTACAAAATTTAAATTTTTTATGTTTTTACATGAAGTCATAGCATTTTTAATCTACATGGTTTGGGTGGGGTTTTTTTCTGAGTTCTTTGCTTAGCTTTTCTTAGAGATTTTGTAGAATGAGGGCAGAAGGTAACTACTGTCTATTTACTGTAGTTAAGTGCCCTTCCTGTCCTTTAATGCTACCCTGAGTTCATTGCCCCTGACACAAACACAAGCCATTGTCCATCAATGGCCTTACTGGGGAAAGGCCAAGGTTGGCGTCATGGGGCTGAATTTGCACAGGGCTCTATAGCCCCCTTCCCTTCTAGAGGTCAGGCTGACTGTGCTCAGAGCCAGTGCTGATGTGGTGCAGCTGCCTAATCTTGCAACAAATCACTGGGAGAAGACTTTGGGTGGCAGAAGGACCTCACGGAGGCCTTGCTGGAGGCCTCTACCCTGTGGCACTGAGGCTGCACCTCTGCTCAGACCCACAGTCCTGGCCTTTGCCTGAGCTATGCCCTAGGCATGGCCATGCAAACTTGCTGACTCGACTTCATGTCTCCTCAGACTGCACTTCTGCAGACGTCACAGTGACTGCAGGGCTTTTCTGACCATGGGGACAATCAGTGGTCCTGCTCTGCTCTTTTTGCTCACATGCTGCTGGGCAGCTGTCCTCCCCAGCAAAAGCCCACTGCTCTATCCACCTCTTTTTGGACTTTGGCACCAATGCGGGGAGCAGAGACAGTGACATTCAGAAGAGCCACCATTTCTGCTATCACCACTCCTCCCTTGGATGGGGAAGTTTTCCTTGTGCAGGTGAAGAAGGGCAAGGGCTTAAATGCAGCTCCTGAACAACGAAATGAGGAATGCTCAATGGACTACCTGGCAGGTATTTAAATCACTTGTCCAAAACTGCAGACCACCTTTTCTCTTCCTAATGATTTATCAGAACTACTATTTCTTCTTTTTGCCCTTTATTAAGATCTGTGCTTGTTTTCTCAGCTCAGGATAAAACAATCTGTTACAGTTGTTGGTACAGTGTTGTCATCCTCTGGCATTCAAAAATCATTCTGAATCACAAAGTAAAAGCAGCTCTTTTAGTTCTCCTTTTGCCTTCAGTCCTCTTGACTTATGTATTAAAGGTTTTCTATCCAATTGTTTTTTAATTTCATGTTTTCTTGCCTCTTTTTGGTTGGAAGCTCACATTCTCAGGTAATCATACAGAAGTGAAAACACAGGAAATGAAAAGAATTGACTTTATGAAATCTGATGAGTCTGAGTAATGGTTTCATGGACTTTGTTGGTATAGCAAGTTCGGAAAAATCCTTTAGCCAGAATTATACAATGCTTCCCCGTCTCCTCTATGCCATGTTTTTAATATTAATTTTATTTTCTATGAAAAAAAAATTCATTGAAGTACTTAGCTCTCTGATGCACTGGCATTCAGCTCACACAAGGGTTGATACTGTAAATGATTCTGTTTTTCTCTGAAATTCAGTTTGAAGCCAGATCAGCTGAGTAGACAATGTTTACGTAGACCAGCTGATGATGTTGTTACAAGGGAAATTATTTTTGCTTTCAACTTCACCTCACACATGAGCTAGCAGCAGCTCTGCCAGTAAATGCAAATGTCTTGGAAAAGGGTGTAAAACTGGCAGTTCATACCACAAAAGTTGCATTTAAAATGTCTGTCTGTAAGCAAGAGAAGATGCACACAGAAACTAGATGTTAAATAGGTTCCATTACCTTTTTTTAAGCATGCAGTGTATCAGTTTTATCTCCCTGGAGCAGTATAAAAAGAAAACATAAAATGGTTTTAAAACCTGGACAAATACTCTAGATATAATTACTAGACTTTGTGAACATTATTATCCATTAAAAACGTTATCTTGAACAAAGCATTCGGTCTCTTTTTGTTGGTTTGGTTTGGGTTTTTTTTACAATAAAGGCGTACATTTAACATAGGTTCATGTTGTTCTAATTGTGTTTTTATGCACAAATAAATAGTTAAACATTTACTTGATCACAAAGAACTAGGAAAATTAATAGGGTCAACAGCATGTCTCCTGCAACATCTAGAAATTTCTTCCTCCCTCATATTTTGTTTTTAGCAGTGACTTTACTCCAGTGTCCTGGGATGCTACGAGAGATCTGGGTTTGAGTGTTCAGGGCACACAGGGGACTCAGAGGTCCACACCAAGTGCATGCTGAGTAGGGACAGGACTGAGAACAGAGGAACTTCCCATTATGATTCACTGGTGCACCCATTTTCTGCAGTTCCCCTGTTACCTATAGGATGTTTGTCTGCTGCACAATCCAAAGTAGCTGAATATCAGGGTTATTTATAAAAAGCTATCTTTTGTTTTTCTATACAGAATTTTACAATTTTTTTCTATTCTGTATTTTAAACTTTATTAGTTTTTGTCTGGAAATTACCTAAAAGCAATAAAATACTAATGTGGAACTACAGTTGAGAAATGGTGGGAATATTTATTTCATTTGATTAATACTTGAACTCTTTTTTCCCTTAACACAAGTACAGCCAATGATTAGGCTCTAATGAGTGCAATCTGATTTAATATGAACAAGAAAGTTTTTGGCACTGTAACTTTTAAAATTATAATCTGTGTGACCAATATTCCTACTTTTCTATGATCTCTTTAATTTATTTTTATTACCAGAGAGCTTATTCTGTTACAATAAAAAATTTTAGGGATAATTTAATTTCTTCTTTTACCTGGATATCTTTAATGATTTACTTCCTTGAAAAACAATCGATGACAGTAGATACAAATGAAAATCATTAATCTCTGTATAATGCATGCTGAGTTTGGACTTTATCCAGGAAGTATCTTACTTAAATATACTGGTCAAGACAAAAATCTTTGAAAATTACTCTTACTGAGGTTTGAATACAACAAAATAAGAAGCAGCTGTCCCATTTCTACAAGTTTACAGAGAAGATGTATCTTTCCAGAATCTTCTTGTCTAAATTCAGGTTTAAGCTTTATATGTCAGTATCTCTCCACTTTGCCCTAATTATCCTGCTTTCATAAAAAATGGATGGGTAAACAGTTAACACTAGTAGCAGCTGAGATCAAGACATGTACAGCAGATGCAATAATGCTCATTGTTGCAAATAATCATCATCTGGATGATTGTATCGAGACTTCTCTATTTCCTGCATGCTTCTTACATCCATTGACTAGGCCTGCACTTGAATAGGGTGTTTGTGGGGTTTTGGGGTGGGGTTTTTTGTTTTGTTTTCTTGTTTGTTTTGTTCATTTGCTTTTTCTTTGGGATTGGTAATTTTTTTTTTTTTTTTTTTTTTTATTTTTTTTATTTTTTTTTTTTTGTTTTTTTTTTGGATTTTTTATTTTTTTTTTTTTTTTTTTTTTAGATTTTTAAATTTTTTTCACTAATTTCTCTCCTAACTCTGTAGATCAACGTAAGATACCTGTTTCCAAATACCTTACATATTTATCCTATAGATACCTGATTTATGTGGGATTTTCAGGGTCCTGTGACAGAAATGATCAAGAGTTTCTGACTTCAGACATTGCATCTTTGGGTTTGTGTATGGAGGTGCTGACATTCCCATGTGCTGTTCCACACATGTTTTATGCTGTCTTCCTGTATACGGGACAGTATATGGGCTTTGGCAGAGTGCAGTGCTAATGCAGTTGGACTGTTTCTGGTGTATGAGGTAGGTTTTTCAAGCTGGGCTGGGTTTTCTTTTTTTGATTCACAGATATTTATAAAACTAAAGTGGCCTTGGGGTTTTGTTCTTATTCCATTTGCAGCAGTCTAACTTGGACTTACAGCAGAAAATTTATACCTACACTTACTACTTTTCTTTCCTAGCTAGTGTTTTCGTTCTTCCTCCTTCCAAGTGTACTCCTGACAGCCCTACAGTTGATTTTTCAGTCAGGAAAGGCCACAATGCCTTTCCACAAAATTTTTCCAAGACTCTGATCTTTTTTTTGAATGTGAAGGAGTCCTGGAATTTCTGTGAATCAATATGCTTAGATCCTCCATGCAGCATCAATAATTCCCTAAATTCACTGAAATCTGATCATTTCAAACAAAGAACATTTGGTAACATTTACAGAACTCCTTTTCTATTCATATAATTAATTTAAATTGACTTATTTAAGGTTATTCTCTATTAAATCCTTACAAGGATATCCAGATCAGTATAAACTTAGCACTGCTTCATGTTGATTTTTAATGACTTAGCAATGAAATCTGCCAGCTGTCACAGATCTGAATAGCCAAGGCTATTCAATGCTAATACCATTATTAGTTGCATTTGTTCTCCAACACTGTATTTAGGAAGTTAAATACTTCTGTAATGATACTGTTCCCATTCCGCCATCTGTTGAATGATGATAGCTCTTTATACAACACTTACAGAAAAATTAATATTGAAGTCTTCTATGGTTATTAAAAAATTGCTGTTTCTTGTGACATCAGCTATACAGTTTCACAAACATGTCCTTAGAAAGATAAGAGTGAGAAAACAGCCTAAAACCTTTGAGAAGATTGTAAACAAATCAGACACTACAGTAGAAAATATAAATCAGGAAATACTGGTGAAAAAAGCTAAAAGACACTACCTAAAAGACAAAGAAACCAAGTAGGATTATCCAAAAGCCCAATAACAGAGAAGTAGGAATCAAATTCTTGTAACAGCAAGTGGGATACTTCATCTTAAATATGTTAGAAAGAAAATGAGACAGCACACATTCCTAAATTAGCTAAGAGACACTGAGGAACTTCAGGAAGTACTTCAAGGATTATCTGCTTTTGTATTTTCTTGCCTTAAAGTTTCTTGTGTAGTATTTTCTTTAACATAATGATATTTTTTATTTTTAATCCCTGTCAGGCACAGAGTAATTTTTTTGAGATCTGACAACATCATCTGGGGAAAAGAGGAATGGTGGCTGGGTAAGCAGTGAACTCATTCTCTGGTTGAGAACTGATGCACTGCTCAAGAGTCTTTGCCTAATTCATTTCTTTATGTACTCTCAGGCTTATATGAGAAAGGAGGGTTCTAGAGACCAGACATATCTGCATCCAGTTACAAAGGATCATTTTGGGGTGGGGCTTCCCAAACGTCTAAGTTGTGGAGGGCTTTTAAGTGTTGTTTTGACAGACAAAAAGAGTCTCAAAATGACTGTGATGTATCCAGTTCAATGGACAAGAGCAGACTCACAGAACAAAACAGTAAAATCTCCTTCACTATTTTTTATTCTTTTATCCTCAAAATAGTTTCCATTATTCTCATATTCTGTGTGCTGATGCTTCTAAGGCAATTAGGATTCCTGCAAGAGAGTTTCTGATGAAAGGAAATGTTTAACAGAAGCATCAGTTGGAATGAGTGATAAAGGAACAACCATATTTTCAAGAGCTAAATATTTTGAGATCAAAATTCCTGAAACAAGCTAATTTGTCTTCAAAATATGCATAAAACATAAGCCTGTACTATTTTCAGGACTCAACCTCTATGTCAGACATAGATTTCCTAACCTGCTGTGATAAAGCAATTACCTCAGGCTTTGAAGTCAGCTATGAGAAAATTTTTAAGGATTCCATAGTCTGGTGGAGACATCTGGCTGGAAAACAGAAATTAGTGCAAATTTATTGCACTAGCCTAAGAAATATCTGAACCAACAGTCTCAACAAAACAACTGATACTTTTTAAGGCTGAAAATATATTTTAGAAAACAGAATGTCTGTAAATACAGTGGATATTTAGACCCTAAAAATAAATGAAGTTATTTACTTCTTTTGAATTGTCTAAACCACCTTCTGTTAGGCCACCGAGAACAACTCTTCAGTAAAATGTAAATATAATTTTCAAGTTGTCTTTTACCTGTTGTATTGGGTCTGACAGAGATGGAGTTAATTTTCCCCACAGCAGCCCTCATCCTGCTATGCTTTGGAGCAGCAGCTGGAAAGGTGTTGGTAACACACACAGGTGTTTTGGCTGTGGCTGAGCAGTGCTTGCACAGCATCAAGGCTGTATCTCCAACCTTACTCTCTCTCCAGGAGGCTGGGAGTGGGTAAGATCTTAGGAGGGGATGCAGCCAGGATATCTGATCCCAAATGGCCAAAGGGATATTCTATACCACATGGTGTCTGCTCAGCAATAAAAACCAGGAGAAGTTGGGAGGCAAGGCAGATGGCATTTGCTGTTGTGACAATTGACTTCCAGAACAACTGCTATGTGCACTGGAGCCCTGCTTCCAGGGAAGTGGCTGGACATCACCTGCTGTTGGGAAGAAGAGAATAAACCATTTGGGTTTTTTTTTTACTTCCACACACAGCCTTTGTTTTTGCTTTATTAATCTGCCTTCATCTTGACCCAAGAGGTTTTTCCCCTGTTATTTTCTCCTCCGCCCTGCCCTGATGAGGAAGGCAGTGATACAGCATGTTAGTGGTCCGGCCAAGATCAACATACCACAGTTCTTTTTGGCTCACAAACAGGGACATGAGGAATTTGAGATAAGGCAGAGGCAAAGGGTGGAATGTACTTGGGTTTTCTGGCAAGATTTTGGTAGCAGGGTGGCTACAAGGGTGGCTTCTGTGAGAAGCTGCTTGAAGCTTCCCCTGTGTTTGACAGAACCAATGTCAACCAGCCCCAAGACAGACCCATTGCTGGCCAAGGCTGAGCCCAGCAGCAATGCTGGGATGACATATTTAAAAAGGGGAAAAACCCTGTGCCATTCAGCCAGAGGAGTGAGAACATGTGAGAACAGCAGCCCTGCAGACAGCAAGGTCAGAGAAAGAGGTCAGGCAGGAGGTGCTCCAGGTGCCGGAGCAGATTCCCCCGCAGCCCGTGGTGCAGACCATGGTGAAGCAGCTATGCCCCTGCAGCCCATGGAGGGCCATGGTGGAACAGAAACCCACTTCATTATCATACTCTGGTTTAATTGACAGTAAATTAAACTAATTTCTTCAAGTCAAGTCTTCTTGTGTTCTGTGACACAAGTGTTCAAGTGTTCTGTGACACAAGTGTTCAAGTGTTCTGTGACAGTAACTGGTGAGTGATCTCTCCTCGTCCTTGTCTCACTCCATGAGACTTCTGTTATGTTTTCTTTCCCCTTTCCAGTTGAGGAGGGGAGTGATAGAGCAGCTTTGGTGAGCACCTGGCATCCAGACACCCGTAATCTTTCTTCCTGTATATTTATTAAAAGCAGACCAAATTTATTCATAACAGCATGAAAATCCTCCTGATTCAATGATTTTCAGACACAATAGGTGGGATACATAAATCTGGATGATCTCTCTGTGCCTCTTTTATGAAGTTAAGCCTTCATATACCGTTTAAAATAAATAAACCCCCATTTTCTGGGGGTTAAAACTTAGTGAGACAGATTTCACCTTTTCTGGTTAATTTGGTATTTGTAAATTTTTCCAATTTCTCTTTTACATTTCTATTAACATTTTGTCATGGTGCTTAAAACAATGTATCATGATTTCTTTCTTTCAAAGAAAATTAAGTATCAGATGATGCCATCAGTAAAAGGTAATTTTCCATTTAATCTCTAACTCCCTTACCTACTAAAAACACATTACAAACTGTGCAAAGGTACCAAAAAAAACCCTGAAAAAACAAACTTCACGTAAACCCAAAACAAAAAGCTCAGACTTATTTTCTTGATCTGAAAATACACTAATATGGGAAACTGAAAGGTTTTCCTGTCTTCATGAACAGAGAAAACAACCATTTTATCTGAGCAAGTGTATGGAAAAATGAGATTGTAGATATAATCTGAAAGATTCTGTCTTTACCTTCAGATTTTAAACTTTCTTCAATCCTTATCTTAATCCTAAAACTACACCCTTTTAACATTCACTTTCCATATATTTTTAACTTGACCCATTTTTTTCCCCACCATGAATGACTCACAAAATAAACGTTATTATTTTTTCTTTTAAGTTATCTAACCCATTTCCCTCCTAAATCTTCCACTGATACTCAGTGATTGTGACAGGACTATACCAGAGCCTTCAAAGAGATTATTTCCTTTGGTGGTTACCTCTTCAGAAGTAGAATAGCTTAATCTCTACTTTTTAATTTAGTGATTAACTAAATAAGAGAGAAGTTGTTTTAAAGGTTGATTTGAAGTCTTGGATCTGGTTCTATTTCTACTGAAAAACTGTTCAAATGAACAATTAATTATGAAAAATTTTGATGGAAATTATTTTTTCTTAAGGCAAAAAAATCTAGTAATTCAGTTAAACTTAATAATATTCATAAAGTGCTTGTTTAAAATCTATATTTGGTGTGATATTCCAGTTACATGATACTGCTATGTTATAAGTCTGCTCCTTTCTTTCAGATAAAAACTATTCAATGCACTTCTCTAGTGGAACTTTAGATCATCTATTTTTCCTTTAAGCTCCATTTACACAGTCTCAGCTGGCACAGAGAAGAGTTGATACGCAATTAGCTTTTCACTTAGATCACCTTTGAACTTACCACCTTGCTATCTCCGGAAAAACAACATGATAATAAAAAAGTGTCATTTTTTTCATGCTGCGCATAACTGGTAGTTACAAGAGAGGTGCACAGACTAACAACTCTGAAAGAATCCTTATTTTCTGAAGTGACTCTGTTGACCTTGAAACATGGTGAACTATTTCTAAAAAGCATTATGGACATTTAAAATAAATGTTAATCACTTCTGAAAAATCTAGGCCTTATTATGAAGTGACTAATGTGTTTCCTTGAAATTAAACTTTTAGCTCTCCATATCTTTAATTTTTAACTGTGTATGTATACTGTGTCAGCTTTTAGTCTTAATGATTCAAATGCTACTACCAGGCTGAAAAATACAAATCATCTAATATAATTTGATCTTTTAAAAGCACCATTCATTTTTAGATTAAGAAGAGTTATGTATTTTCATCAATTGTAGAGGCAGAATGCTATAAAGTTCTGACATTTGTAACAAAATTGTATTCCTCTGACTATTGGGAAGACCAGAAATGAAAAAAAAAGTGGCAAAGTACTTCAGGGCTAATGAATTTAATGAATTGACATCTGGTTTGAACTAAAACCATAAGTTTTGACTCTGCAGTAATTTTTAACAAGAAATTGTATCTAAGTACTGTGGTTTTAGACTTGACATAAAAAAAAAAGAAAAAAAGAAAGCAAGCAAATAAAGATAAAGAACGTGGACAAGGAGATGAACCCAAGATGGTTTAGTAATACCAGCTTGCTTACATGGTTAGCTGGTCCTACTGTATAAAAATCCTTTTGCCAATACAAGAGAGAAGGGATTGTGTGGGCTAAAATGATTGATAATTTTCCAGTATACACTGATTCTTTTTTCTCCCTTAAATGATTTTTTCCCTTAATTGACCTAAATTTGAATGATTCCCTCCAATAAAAAGTAGACACCTTTTTGTACCAAAAGAATGAATATGTACAATGATGATACAAGCAACTCTTACTCACTGACCTGCAGGTAATATCTCACAGAATAAGAGGTGGAAAGAGAAAAGCTGGAAGTGTACCATAAAGACTGGAATCAGGGGAAGGTTTTTGACAAGTCTCTTACATATTTTACTGTGTGTTCGCTTTTGTAAAAAGGCAAGTCTTCAGGGAGTATCTCAACAGTGCTAACGAGGTCCAGTCCCGTGTATAATTGATTGAGAAAAAGGCAGGATCCTGCTTTGAATCATCCTCTGGAAGAACCCAACTTTATAGACTAAATTAGCAGCTGAGAAGCCTTTGTCTCTCTTCATTGACTATTAAAGAAGAAATGAAGATCAGTGTCTCTAAGCACAAATTAATCCTTAAGAAGACCTTTCACTTAATTGAATCATGCCTCCAGATGATGTCACAGGGCAGGATGGTTCCTCAGTGGTTCCTTAATGCAGGCAGCCCTGTGCGACAGCTGGTTCTAGGGACAGAGCTGCAAAAGGAGGGGGTAAAGGGAAAGTGTGGCAGGCTGTATCATGGATTGAAAGGAAAGGAAAAACCCAGGATACTTCAAAATGATGAGAACAACAGAGTGCTTTGGAAACACAGGACTCATTCAGAAGCACAGGAATTTTCTTGCTTCAGATTGTCAAGCCTTTCTGCAATTTTATTCCAGTCTTGTAGAGAGAAACATATTTTTTATAAAAATGTGTGAACATATTTTTTCTAAATAACCAGTATTGTACTGAAAAAATACACAACTTCTATTCCCAGAGGATCTAATCAAATGTAAATTAATTGCATAGGCTTATGGCAAATATTTTCAAGACAGTTGATAATCTCAAATTTGTGTTCAACAAGATTTTATTAACTTGGAGCTGCATTGAATGTTTTCCTTCATGACTGGAAAGATTAAAAAGCTCTGCTTTGGATGTTGTTTTCTTCTGAGACAGTTGGAAAATGATGCCTTTCTAGTCAGTGATACAGGTATTTGGGAATGCACTGAACATGCATTTCATTGCTCACAGAGAGGTGAAGTCTGCTTTCAGATGGAAGTAATTTTTCTCCAGTGGCACTCGATTCTGCATTTATATGAAAATACAGGGGTGAATGTTTGATGTCTATAAGCAGTCTTAATAATCTGTGTCTCTGATACAGACACAAGGTGTTTTATACATATTTTTCCCTACCAGTATATCCTGTCAAGACACTCACTAATTACTTTCAGAAAATAAGCATTTCACTAACAGCAAGGTCACTTGCATAGAATTTTTCACATTTGGTTATATCTAAGCTCCTGCAGGCAAGCTATAATGCATGACAAATTCACCAGATCACTGTATGCATGATTCACCAGCCAAAATATCTGGCCTGTGGAACCGTATCATTACTGGCAAAATTTGGGAAGTTTTGCTTGCTAAAAGGACACCCTAATCAGACAGGTTACAATCATGTGTCCCACCATATCAGGCTATGGCTTCCAGCCACCTGCTGTGTGGTGAAGCATAAGCAAAATGTCAAGCCTGCAGCACTCAAGGACTTTGCTTTACAATCTTGTTTCTGCAGCAGCTAGGACTCCCCACTGCCCACAAGTGAGCTTCTCTTTCTGACTGGAAACAGGATTGCATTCTGACATCCTGAAGTGCTCCTATTGCACATTTTTGCTAAGCTCTGTTAGCGAGGTCATTTTGTGCCAACAGAATAAACTCTTGCAATATAAATGATATTCTATTTAGAACACATTTATACCTATTTAAACTCTTAATTGCACAGGAAGTAATATACATTACAAAATTATGATCCTTTTGATATCATCTAATGAAATACCAAATAAATCACACTTCAGTCTTAAGACATGTAAAGGATATAATTAATGGTGCTAAAAGTTAATTACAATTATTTCATTGGTGTGGGACTTCTTATATTATGCAGCTCTTTATGTTCCTCAATTTGCTTAAAATAGGATATTTGCGGCTTCACCAGTAGGAGGACATTGTAGTAAGCAACAAAACCATGTTTTTAAAATGAATTTTTTTTGTCAGGAATGCTAACACTGACATCATTTTGTTCTAACACTGTTCTTTAAATGGGGTGGGGGTGTGTGTGGGTGTGGGTGTGGGTGTGTGGGTGTGTGTTATTTAGCCTGACAGTAAACACATTCTTATAAAGACTCTCAAGTGAAAATTTCAGTTATTCCTAATGGCTATATTTATGATGGTATTGTGAACTTTATTAATGTCTCAATTTGACTGCAGTTGATCTGTTAATCTGAGTGTGTAACGACAGATAATACTGGGAAGCCTTGCACATCAAAAAATAGTCTTTCTCTAAAGAGATAATGCTCATGAGTAACTAAGATCAATTAATTGAAATGTAGCACAATGACATTTTCTCAGCTTATTAATGAACATTGATTTGTTTAGCAGCTTCAAACATCTAGTGCCCAGTCAGTTTCCATGTAATTAAACAGCATTCGAATAAAGGAAGGAATTTTTAGACTATGAAAAGGAAAACAATGGACTAAATTCTCTGGATATGTTTGTATGACTATAACTGAGAAAAAATAAGACAATAAATTTAGGAATAATGTATATGGAAAGGAGATATGTAATGATTCTTTGCTGTTTTATCAGCTATATCCCTAAGTCAAAACAAGAACTGTGAAAATGAACATATTAAAAGTAGCAGTCTGTCCCATTTGTAAATTCCTATGTTAACATTTATATTAGAGACCAGCACTTTATTTCTAAATATTAAATTTTAACAAACTTTAAAAAGACTATATATCAAAGCTCTTTCCAGATTATCTTCACTTTTCACAGCAGCCACAAGGCACACTTTTAAAGAATTTATCAGCAGAAAAGAAAATAAAAATAATAAAACCTGAGCATGTCTCAGTGGAGATGAGTAGAAGTTAAGTTAATACAACAAGCATTACATTGAACTAAGTACAAATTCCAGTCCTTGCATGCTGGAAACACTTGAAAATATGCATGAGAATCACTTCAGTCTCCACTGAACTATCTCCATACTTCAGTCTCTTTGAGCTACCTTGACAATGGTGGAGACATTGTTCTAAATGTGGGCCTGTTACCTAATGTGCAGAGCCAATTCACACACCAAGGAGAGGTATTCCTATTTTTAATTTTGGCTGGCACAAAGCTGGGTGGTAACCAACTAATGGCTACCTCACCTATCATCAAAACCTTACACTATTTATACACTTTAACAAACAAACACATCTGCATTTATTGGTTGCAGGGTACATAACTGTTTTATAAATTAGTACTCAAACCCCTATTTGCCAGCTACATCTCTCACGTCTCATGCTAATTAGTCCTCATGTGCAGTTCTTTCTTCCATTCGAGTCTGGGGTCCATTTTGAGTTGGGAGTCAATAAGTCAGTGGTCACAAACTCACCCTTCCAGGCTTACCTTTCCTCCAGCTACTGATCAGTTCTGCTCCACACTGCACCACACACTCCTGGTGCCTCTCATCCAGACAGTCCATTCATCTTGGGATTGTCTTCACTTTTCCTTAAAACAAAAGATTAGCCAAGCACACAGAGCTCACAGTGCAATTGCTTAATCATAGCTGCTCAGCTATAGCTACTGATTACCAACTAAAAAAAAACCTGCAACGTTTGATTCAAATCTTTAGGGGTTCAAATCTTGAGGGGCTTGATATCAGAAATACTCCCTTTGGTACTACTGTTGGGTATCCCTTCTCATACAATTGAAGTGAAAACAATCAGGACCGTTGCTGACCTGAAGATAAACCCCTTGCAAGCAACCATTGCCGTGCACATCAAACAGGGTTCTTATAAGGAAAGACAATAAAATTGCACATATCTCTCTGTTCTCGTCTGTGAGCCATGATTCAACTCATCCTAATATAAGTGTCAAAACCAGATTAATTCTTCCTAAAAGTGTTCAGCTTGAACTTAGACATCCAAAATTAAGAAATCTATATCTCATCTTGTGTAAGTTTGAAAGAAGTTCTGTTTGCGCTGTTCTTGCTGCTGACTATCTACCAACAAGGAAGCTTTTTTCAGTAGTGAAGCATTTTGTCCTCATAGGTAGGATGCATCTCACTTAAGTTTAGACAACTACAATTGAAGTAGTTTGCAATGCTTACTTAAGAGTTAATAGAGATAAATAGGCATCTTGAATCAGACGCATTGCTTATGAAGACAGTCTGGACAAATAATCAAATGTAGACATCCTAATTCACTTATTTGTATTTGGAATACATTCCTAATTGCAGATACAATATTTGCAGTGACAAACAAAGGCATCTCTCTTTTCTTTTTCTCTCTCCTCACAAATTCTTATTCTTCACTGTATTATGAAGATACTGTGCAGCCCTATTAAGAGTGATTAAATACTAGTTTAAGTAGATAATCAATGTCTGCTAAGACAGATTACCTTATTAAAGAGAAATTTAATTTTAGCCATCTTCAAAAACTGGGACATAGTATAGAGTAAAAACCCAGGGCAGCCATCAAGGTCACGTTCAGAATGAAATGCATCAGATCAAGCATAAGCAGAAATAACTACACACAAACAGCCCAAGTAAAAGTAAAAAACACAGACGTAGGGGTAATTTATGTCTCAACACAGGCAGAGCAGGGCTATGTTTTATGAATCTCTTGCTTAACTTTAAGTGACCTCTTCGCTCTGCAATTAAATAGTCCAGAAAGGAAGAACATTTAATTCATTATAGGAGGGAATGATTTTTTTGCTATGCTAATTACAAGGCTTGTACTGAGACATAATCAGTTACTTCAGTTGACCGCTTAAATTCCAACTCTTTTCTTTCTCTCTGAGTAACGGAAGTTACCTTTTTCTCTTTTTTTTATGTCTTCAGACATCATCTGATATGTTTGTTTAATGATGCCAAATTCATATGACATTTTGCTCCCTCTGACACACAGGTGGCTCCCAAAGAAAACTTTTTAATGAATCCTACATTGTGCTTAAAAAGCAAACACCAAATGATGGGTAAGAATTGGTGTACTATGAAACTGGACAAACCCTGACATTTTCTTTGTTCATAATCCTTTTGTGCATTAATAATATCTTGATAAGGGCTGGCTGTAGGGGCTAACATGAAAGTCATAGCTGCCCAGACAGTATCCTCCTTGATTCTAACTATCCAAAGGAAAGGATTGGATCATAGAGGATGCACCAGAAACTCAACTCCCAACTGATCAGCTGGGGGTCGTTGGCAGGTCTTTGCCTCTCAGCCTGTCTGAGCCCTCTTCAAGGGATGAGAACTTCTGCAGAGAGAAGATACAAGATCACAGAATCATAGATTCATGCAATCATAGAATCATTTACATTGAAAAAGACCTCCAAGATCAAGTCCAAATGTTAACATAACACTGCCAAGTTTACCCTGTAACCATGTCTCTAAGTGCCACATCTCCGCATCCTTTAAATACCTCCGGGGATGGTGACTTCCCTGGGCAGCCTGTTTCAATGCTTGACAAACCTTTCAGAGAAGAAATTTTTCCTAATATTTTATCTAAACCTCCCCTGGTGCAACTTGGGGCTCTCATCCTATCACTCGAGACTGGGGAGAAGAGACCAACTTCCATACCACTATAACTTCCTTTCAGGTTGTTGTAAAGAGCAATAAGGTCTCCCCTGAGCCTCTTTTCTCCAGCGAATTTTTGGAATTGATCATGGCTCTGCATTCAGTACCTCGAGATTTCACTTCCTCAAATTCAGATCTCCTGTATACCTCACAGCTTTGTAACTTTCACATGTGCAAATAGGTGTGGCAGCAAATGAAGAAACAAAAATCAGGAAAGGTGTCTGTGTCGTTCTACCCATACACCACCTGAGATTCTCAAGTCTTTAAAGCTTTCCAAAGAGAGTTGTCAGGGGTAGTGGGAGAAGGGAACACATCTCACAGGACAGGATTATATAATCACTAAACAACTGACTTCCATAGGCTACCTGCAGACTGATACTGCTTAAAATTTAGAAATAAGAAGGCTGTTTTTCTTAAGACAAGGGATGGCATACATGACCAGAAATTTTAGTCCACAGCTTCCCCACATATTTTGGCATAGATTGTCAGAGCCTCTGACACTTTTAAATGAACTTAAGGCAACATTACAAAAATCCACCTTTTGTCTCTGATACTCCTATAATAAATGTCATTCTAGGACATGGGTAGAAACTTTTAAAGGCTGAAAGATAGAAGAGATACAATTTTTTGAACCTGTCTGCTGCTCCTATTACTTATTTCTGTAGGGAGATGTATCCTACCTGTGCCTCTATCTGCAGAACTACCACCTTTACACTGATTTACGTGACAGAGAACTGTGATAACTGGCAGATCCATTTTCCTTCAAGTGCATGTACAGATGGGACAGAAGCTTTTCTTTTGTAGGCTTAATGCTTGGAATAATAATATGTTATTTGAATCATACCAGTTTCACAGAACAATATGGCTATATATGGACTAGAGTACTGATATCTCCCTCTACTTCTTTTCCCTCACATCCAGTACCTCCATAATTTATCCCTTTATTTTTATATACTTTAATTACGTTGTTAAGAAGGTGCAGACTGCGTCTGCTTTTTTAGGCAGAGGATGAGAGAGGAGGAAAGGACTCTATTTCAACAACGAACGCACATAGAACGATTTCTCATAAAGTTATCAAAAGGAAACACTTGAACAGATTTTAGTATCATTTATGAGTAAAAGTATGTTGAGCAATAGACAACTGTGGTCTGTTGTCCAACAAGTGAATAAAATAGAAGCAGATGGCAATACATTAACTCTCACTTGTTTGTGCCAAGGCGCCCCGCGCCAGCTGCGCTCACCAGAACTTCCCGGTATTAACTTCCTTCTCCTTCATTGCCACATGCCACCTAGCGACTTAACACTGAATCACAGCTTCAAAGCTCAACGCTGAGAGCCGCAGCGTAACACGTGCTTGCTTCTGAATGCTTAAGGATGTAAAACTGGCCATGGAAACAGCTAAATGCAGAGCATGAAGCGCAGCTTTACTTCGAGAGCAATTTCTCTCCCAGACCTCCAGGGACAAAGAAGCAAAACAAAAGATGAGATGTATGTGAATGAAGCAAATTTTTGTCTTCCAATATTTGTGCCTGTGGAGCACTAAAACAGAGATCAGGTCATTCAGACATTAAAATAATGTCTGAATACAAAAAATAATGTCTGAAAACAAAAGCAAGATAGCATGTCTGCTAAAAGATCAAGTAATAAATTCAGTCAAAGTCTAAAAATAACAAACATTCCCTTCTTCTGACTTAGACTTTCTAAACATTTTACTTAACTTTCTCATTTATCTCCATATATTTTAAACTTTTAAAAGTCATGTTTTTAGTCATATGAGTTCTGGGTTTTTTTTTTTGCTTTTACATTCTCAGAGAACACAAAAAGTGGGGAAGAGCACCTCTTCCTGACTGCCATCTAAGGCCATGTTACAGAGATGTTTTGATTTTTGAACACAGCATCACATTTCTTACATAAAATACTGAGAGCATGTTTTTTGTTGGATAAAATTAGAGATGTTTAAAAAATTATTTTAACTGCTTTACCAGTAACAGCAGCTCTAGAAACTCACTTAGTGGTGCCATTGTAATAGCTTTAAAATCAAAAGTTTTGTGCTTGAGCAGGTAGCTCAAAGAAGAAGAGATGTAGTGATCTCTGGATTCTTCCTGCTTAGGAAACAAAAAACCACAAACAAAACAAAACTATAGGGTACTCGTGATGCTTATCAAAATACTGTGTCTGCTTTCTCTCAAGTGTATTTTGATTGAACACTGTCTGAGAGGTTCTTCATTACACAGGCAGTCCAGACATTAGAGATTCAGCATGACTTTATGTAATGCAGATCAGAAAGCATTTGATGGCAACTTAATATTTGAAATGCAATGAATAATTCACTATGTGGATCCAGAACACCATTTTCTAACTTGCTACGTTAATAAAATTAAACTGCAAAGAATTATCATCTCAAGACAAAACAGGATACCAGACCAAATCAAAATGACATTTATCGTACACGACTGTTAAAAGATCTTGTAAATGAATACTGCAATATATTCTCCTTTGAGGGCATGTTACTGTATGACTGGTAACATAATAATTATGCCATGTTTGCCTATAGTATCTTTTTCATCTGATAACTCCTGGCCTGCTACCCTAGAAGAAACTTCCCTAATCAGCATCAGAGAAGATGAGGTCAAAAGAAACAAAGGCTCTCTTAATGATTTCCCTCTTGCCTGATTCACCTGCAACTGTATGATATTCAAACCAGCCTGTACTACAACAAGATTTAGAAATTCAAATATGAAATTTTTTTTTCTGCTCTGTAGATTTTTTTTTAATGTTCATACATAGCATGGCTCCACAGTTTTAATGATACAAGCTATTTCCTTGCCAAGCAGTTGAATGCTTACACATACTCTCGGCAGCACACCATGAGCAGCAGTATCCATAATCCCATGTCCTGTCAAGATCAAATGTAACTGCATTTGAGAATTTGATCACTTGAGTCACTGTCAGGGAGCCAGGGGTGAACAACCCGGTGTGCTGCGGCCTTCCTAGGGAAAGCGTCCCACCAGGGAAAGGCTTTTCTATGGGCTTTAGCAACTTCCCTGAGCACCGGTGATTTCAGCAAGTGTAGCGATTTCTCAGCCACAAGTGATCCCAGCTCTTGTAATTCAGCTCTTCCTGAAATCACCCCGGCAGAACTCGGGGATAGAGAGACAGGAGCCTCGTATGGCAGCTCCACAGAGACAGCTTTACTGTCCAGCAGCCTCTGTGAAGAGCACACCAGGGACAAGAACGCCCTACCCAGGGCAGAAACAGGGGTCTTTTTATGGGAAAGGCAGGGGCTGGGGTAGAAACCAGTTAGCCAGCTGGGTACAAGGTATTACCATATGGAAGCAAGGCATGCTGGGGGTGGTTCACTTGGTCACCGTAACCTGAAGCAAGTTGCTTATCTCTGGTGTGAGTCCTTTTGAACTCAGGCCTCTGTCCTCCAAGGGAGTGCCCAGGGTTTACAGCCCTCCACACACTTGGTCGTATTTGCACTGGAGAGAACCGACCAAAATTCTTTTTCTTACAGTATTTGAGCTCAAGTCTTCCTCATCTATAAAGTCTAAGATTTACAAATGTACTTTACACATAATTCTGAGAGTATACAAAAAATTTTCAACTATCTAAGCAGAAAGCAAGTTTGTAATGCTGAAAAGAAACCTGGACTGGTGCTACAGAACTAGGCTGATGCTCTATCAGTATTGACAAAAGAAAGAGTGGAAGAAAGGCAGTGTTGTGAAGCTTAGGCACTGATGGCAAAAATTCAAAAAGCTTGTTTAATTCAGAGGCTAAATATTCTCCCACAACTGTTGGTTCTCCTTCAGCCTGTCATGGGTATCAGCCTTGATAAATGGGAGGATAGAAGTGATTCATCCTTCCTAATGTGCTCTACAGCTGACCTCAGCCTCTCCTGAGAGTTCCCAGAGTCTGCTGAATTTACTGGTATAACCTATGGTTCATAACTAGAATTTTGAACTAATTTTTTGCTGCAATTTAAATATATATTTTTTATATATATATATATATATCTCAGTGAAGTGATATCAGAGAGGGTAATGAGGGCAGCAAACACTGCATTGTGNGTTCATAACTAGAATTCTGAAATAATTTTTTGCTGCAATTTAAATATATATTTTATATATATATATATATATCTCAGGTAATGAGGGCAGCAAACACTGCATTGTGAAGGGAATCTGCCTTTAAAGGCTATTTGTTCATTTGGTGTTTAAAAACCATCTGTTTTACAGGAGAAGGCAGCAGCACACAGTGTAATACACCACAGGCTGTCAGTTCTGTATTTACTAGACAAGGACGATGCCAGTCTAATTTTAATGATAAGCCATTCTGGTTGAAGCTAGACAGAACAGCTTCCTCCAGCTTCTTTGCCGGTGTAGCAGTTTGGAGAAAATCTCTCAGGGTTTGACAAAGTAACAGAGTTGTTAATAATGTCTTCCAGAAACCTCACAGAGAAAAAGGAGAAAGAGATAAAGGAGAAAGAGAGAAGCTTTGTGCTTTCATTACCAACTCTGGCAGGAGAATAGGATCCTGAGCTCCTTGAAATCTATTTACCTAAATGTTGAAGAGTTTTGCCAAATGGTAAACAAACTGTGGCAATTGTTGCTTGGGTTCCATTATTTTTTGGTTCATGGCAGCAGCATTGTGTCGCATTTAGGCCCTCAGAGGGATGAAAGGTAATAATCCCTAAGACAGTGTGAAAGTGCATATCAAAGCTATCAGGGAATCACGATATTTGTCTAAAAGGCAAAGTTCAGGCTTTTTTACAAATAGGTAGTAGGTTAATAGCCTGATTCAGGCCACCTATTTTTTTCTGAATCCTAAAGAAGAACTACATGTTGTCTACGCTGGAAGGAACAAGGGGCTAGGGAGGAAACTCCAGTACTTGCTCCTGATTATCCCACCACATAATCGGAACACCCCACTAGCTCGCTATTCAACTGTACCAGCTAGCTTTTCTCCAAGATTAAACCTGAGCTGGAGGAGGGATACAGTCAATTCCCAAAGACATATGGAGAAACCTATACTAGGATTGCTTTCCTCCAATCTTCAAGTCCTCCAACACAATCCAAGGATATCTTGCAGTCTCAAACATACCTGAAAGCCCTTATCCCTCCTCCAAGGCATGCAACCAACACCTTCAGTTTCTCATTAAGACACCACTCTGGTGAGCTGCATCACAGCCCTGTGTTAATTCAGACACTCCTGGTGGAAACAGAAGCGTGGGCAGTGCAGACTGTAGGTGTAGATTGTATGCAAACTCTGTGGGCCCATATCTTAGAGGGCAGTCCAGTCTTCCCTTTCCTAACGCTAGCCATGTCCAGGACATTTAAAACACTTTAACCATGCTGCACTTAAGGAAAATGATCTTGCTTGAGCTATGTTGCAGTTCAGTGATGGAAGTGGAAGAGCCTAAATGGATTTTTAATCTCTGGCGCTTAGGGTAAAACTGGCAAGCTCAAAGCAAGTTCACTTGAAGACTAACACAGCTAGGGTTAGTCACAAAATACACAAGTGACACTGAGTAAACAGCCTCAGAGCAGTGTGAAGAAGGCATGTCCTAAAGATCTAAACTTTGTTCAGGCAGCAAGCTTGGAGTTAAGGAATAATGCACTCTGCCACTAGTGACCGGTAACATAAAACTTCTATGTGAAACTTTAGCAGGCTGTGTGCTAAAGAAAGTATAAATTGAAAACGCGGGTCGTGTACGATGCAAAGACTTTTAAATTAACTGCTTTAGGCTGACTCATTATTAATACTCAGTGTTATATCACTGCTATGTATCACTGTACATACACGTTAGTAATCTAACACTGAACAAAATAATATAAATCAGTTGAGAACTTTAAATTAAATCAACATAACTCAACCATGAGTATGAGTGGTTTTTGTTTTTTTTTTTTTAAATGCAGTAGTTTAATGCAGTTCAAGCAGAGAAAATTGAACAGTAAAACATAGCAGGGAAATAGTGTATTAATTATGCATTTACAACCTATGATGCTTACTATATCAAAACAGCAGATTTCAAAGCAGAGGAAAGGGCTTATATAAATGAACAAGTTGTGGTGCAACAGTTTCACCCACCTCACCTGACTTGTGGGAGCTGCTCGTATAGAGGCTCTCAGCTTATGCTGAAGTAACTCTAGCTAGCTTAGCCTTGTTTCATTAACTTTGTACACAGTGGGAAGTTTTTTCATGCATTTGAACTTTTCCCTGACACCTAAATTTCAGATTAATGCACAGCACTGAAACATCACAGCCAGACAGTTACAAAAGCCTACCCAGATTTGAAAACATGAACATTATTTTAACCTGTAGTGATGGAACGAAGAACTCATGGGATCACACAATTTTCTGTTTATCTGGGGAACATAATCAAACCGTATGATAAAGAAAGTGAAAAAATTAAAAAAAAAATACAAAAGAAAGTGAAAAACATCCATATGAATATGCTGCATGTATTTTACTAAACCAAGGGACATCTTGGTAAGAGCAGTGCTCTCCAACACTGTCAAAACTCTTTTACCTTATGAAGCTGTCTTCAAGGACCCAACAGAAGGACGGGATGCCAACTAGAAGGACAAACTTGAGAAGTGAGCCCACAAGAATCTCATTAAGTCCAATGTGTCTAAGTACAAGATGCTGCACCTGGAGGGGGACAATCCCAGATATGAGTAGAGACTGGGAGAAGAAGTAATTGAGAGCAGCCCCGTGGAGGAGGTTTTGGGAGTTGTCATGGATGAAAAGCTGAACACAAGCCGACAGTATGCGCTCACAGCCCGGAAGGTCAATCACATCAAAAGAAGTGTGGCCAGCAAGTTACGCGAGGGGATTTTCCCCCTACTTTGCCCTAGGGACACCCCATCTGAAGTACTGTGTACAGTTCTGGGCTCATCAGCAAAATGATGTGGACCTCTTATTCCTGGTCCAGGGAAGGGCCATGAAGATGATCAGAGAGATGGAGCACTTCTCTTGTGAAAACAGACAGAGAATTATGGTTGTTCAGCCTGAAGAAGAGGAGAGAGAGACCTCATTGCTGCCTCCCAGTACCTTAAAGGGTCTCATAAAAAGGAGGGAGAGGAACTTCTTATATGGCCAGATAGTACACTGGACAAGGTGCAACGGTTTTAGGCAGGTTTAGATTGTTAGGAAGACGTTAGGAGGAAATTCTTTACTTAGAGAATTGTAAGGCATTGAAACATAGAGAAGTTGTGGATGTTCTATCCCTGGAAGCATTCAAGGCCAGGTTGGATGGGCCTTTGAGTAACCTAGTAAATGGCATTGCTGCCCAGGAAGGGAGATTGGAACTGGATGATCCTTAAGATTCCTTTCAACCCAAACCATTCTATGATTCTATGACCTATTGAGAATCCTTTCCTTCCACTTCCTCCACAGTCTTTCACCAAAAATGATTGTAGACAACAGCAATAATAAAGACACAGTTAAACAAAATAAACACATATAAAAAATTCTTAACCATATGGGAGCGGGGAAAAAAACCCCACAATTTTCAAATGAATGCAGTAATTCTAGTTTCATTTTTATTAAATATTTTATGAATATCCCTTTGTTTAATTCTCTCAAAATAACAGTTATTTCCTGCTCAGTTTTGCAGGTTAATTACCTATTCTTTCAAGTCCTACTCATTTTCCTGTCTCTTGAAGAACTAGAAACTGTCTCTTCTGAGCCCCATTAAAGCTCTCTATTCACAGTGCTCTATGTGCTTCGTGGTGCAACCAGTTTTGAAAGGGTTGAAAGAAAAAAGGTACTTGATGAGGGAAAATATTTCAGTTCGCAGTATGAGATGGTTGTGCATACAGGCCTTTATTTTATGAATGTGGGTGGGAGATGTAAGGCAAGGGGTATTATTCTCACCTGACTACGGATATCCAAATTTTATTTAGATCTGTCACCCTCATCAATTTTTATCGACGGCAGAGAGAAAGAGAGCTGCAAAGAACAATGTAGCTCACCCTAACACGGATATGTAAAACAAGCCAGATTTAATCTGAAGATAACTGTTTCTGTCCATCATCACCAAAAACGAATTTAGGATGGCTACTTCCAACTTGGACACCTAATTTTCAGACATCTAAACTGTGAAAGATGCAAACATTGCCTTTAGAATTATTCAGTCTTACTGAACTGATTAATTTCATGCTGCTGAGGTTGCAACAAAATAACTACTCCCTTTTGTAAGCATTCTATAATGTATATAGTTTCATTACTTTAAATAGCCCATTGTTTTTATATTTTTTTAATAATTTATTTAGACAAGTCAGCCAGTTACCTTTTATACTGATCTCTATAGCTTTGCTTTCTTGTCCCAAATGCAGTCTCTCTTTTTTTCCTGCCAAACTACTGCATCTGAAAGTTTCCAATATGTGGCACCTTCCTCTTAGCAACCCTCAATTAAAATGCAGACCATCTTCAGATTGTATTTTAAAAGGGCATTCTCTCTCCAATAATTTTAAACTGGCCTCTATTAACTACCCAGAGAAGTTTTGAATTTTCCCAACAAAGTTAAACTATTAAAAAATGTGTATTAGAAGCTAGCTATATTTTAAACATGCATTATTTTAACTACTTCCCATTATGATATCAAAAAATATTTTTAGAAGATAACAGCACTTTAATGTTACCTCTGTAGAACATTTCTGTAGCTGTTTCTTTAAGTAAAACGGACATGGACCAAATGAAAATATTTATGTCTAAGCAGAACCTCACAAAAATATATTATATATGACTAGGAAAGGAAAAATGAGCAGGGCTTGGAAGAATAACAGCAACAAGAGATATCACTATCAGAAATAAAATTAAATGTAGACAGGAACATCAAACAACCATGTTGTATTATAAATAACCATGTCCCTAACTGAAACCATAAATCAGACTTTACTTATCTTTAATCTCTCTCTTGAGCATTGTAGATGTAGCTTCAGCTGCCTAACTACAGCCCTGACTGGCATTTGATCCCTGGGACAGTCCGGTCAGCCTTGAAGCAATGCATTCCTCTTCGCATTAATCCACGCCCTGGACCAGATTTAGGCTTCATTTCTACTCTAAGCCATATCTCTTCCCAGGCTGCTTTCAAATGACTTTCCTGGTTCACCTCGAGGAAAATTTTGAGACTGTGCATTCTGCACGGTTCCTCGGCAATTGTCATGCAGCCAGTGCAGTCCACCCTGGCACCGGCCCATTAAGGCTCCAGTCGTGCCTCCAAGGTCTGCCCCTGCCTGCATTTCATCTTCAGCTCCCACTTCAGCCCTACTGCCTCTGCCAGTTCCATGAGCCTTGAAGGTCACTTGGTCAATAAAAAGATCAAAAGTGAATAATGAAGCCTAAGTGTACAAAAAGGGAACGGAAGAAAGCAATACAGTTGTATGACAGGAAATAACTGACACAACTTTTGCCAGAGAAGTGGATATAATGTCAGTTATAGCTAATAAATAGATGGCTGCCTTCATTACTTACAGATTTCTTATGCATATTGTTTCTAATTTGATGCCTTTCTTACCCATGTGCAAAAGAGTAAACAACTTGATTTCATTTTTTTCATCTCTCACTTTCATTAACAATCCTTTCTTTTGCCTTGAAAATGGAAATATTGGCCAAAAATATTCATTCTAAGTGCTCTTGCAAATCATGCTGCCTGCTTCTCTGAGTCCCTTATCTGACTGCCCATTCTTAGCTCACATATGAGCTATTTGTCTTTCAGAGGACTATATATATGTACATCGAACTGCATTTTGTGCTATCTTGAATACCCACCCATCAATATATTTGGGCAACCCCCACTAAAACTGTTCGAAATATCTCTGTTTCTTAGCATCGTTAGCAATGCTTGTTTCAAATTGCTTACAACTGTTAATTATTGTTGAAATACAGCTAATTAAAAAATGAATGAAAGAAATAAAGGAAAGCTGGTGCACAATAGAATTGAAGAAAAAATCAAACCCAAAGATTTGTCTCCTGTTGTGCACTACCTATTTTAAAAACAAATTACACTGACATGCCTTCTTTACATGAAAAAAAGCCTTTGGTGTAAAATTATTTGAACTCATTGCACCACAACTTTAATAACACTATACCTATAAATAACCACATTAAAATTACACCAAATTAAATTAAATATGAAAAAAATTTCTGATTTATGAAGTCTCTAAGCAGTCAACTGCTATAAAGTCATAGAATAGAAACAGTCATCAAGCTAATAAGTAAGAAAGAAGTATGGGAAAGAGAAAAATATAAGATGAAGAAAAGGATTAAATATACTACAGCTAGGTTTATTAGTTCTTAATTTAAATTGATAAATACAATATGCACAGATTTAAAACAATTATTGCCCCCAGTATAACAAGTAATAGTTGGTAAAATCTGGGTGCAAAAGTTATGCACCTATATCCTTTTTTAAAGACTGCTCTCTACAGTCCTGCCTAGCCTGCAATCTCATTGGAGTGAAAGTTCAGAAAAGACAAGGAATTCCTGGAGCCGGAGGCCACAAGGATGCTGAGGGGTCTGGAGCATCTCTCTTACGAGGAGACACTGCAGAACCTGGGCCTGTTTAGTCTAGAGAAGAGAAAACTGAGAGGGGATCTCATCAACGCACATCAATACCTCAGGGGTGTGTGCCAAGAGGATGGTGCCAGACTCTTTCCAGTGGTGCCCAGAGACAGGACAAGGAGCAATGGCCATGAACTAAAACACAGGAAGTTTCGCCTCAACACGAAAAAGAACTTCTTCATGCTGAGGGTGGCAGAGCACTGGAATGGGCTACAAACGGGATCACAGAGACTCCCTCTCTGGACATATTCAAAACCCATCTGGACATGTTCCTGTGTAACCTGCTCTAGGTGACCCTGCCTGGGCAAGGGGATTGGTCTAGATGATCTTCAGAGGTCCTTTTCAACCCTAAAAATTCTGTGCATTTGTGATTCTGTGAATGAGGCAAGAGAAGGTAATAAATATTAAATCAAGGTATTAGGTTTTGAGGAATGTTTTCAGCAGAAGTCATATGAAGAGCAGGACATGTCGATGGAAGAATTTCAGAAACAATTGTAAAGAAGAGTGGCAGTTCTCAGTCTTCAAATCTTATAACGTTGTGGATTGAAGAAAAAAGGGTATACAACACCACTTAAAATCTCTTGGTTTTGTCAAACCGAGTGCAAATGAGAAAAAGACAAACCATAATAGATGCATACTTCAGCTACATGTGTCAAGAAAGAAATCCAGCATCAGGATTCCCCTGTGGATTAGCACATGCTATGATTTTGGGGATTCTATTTAATTTTATTCTGAAGTTAACTTAGCCATTTGCTTTCCTAAATAAAGTTGTATCTGCATTTTGTGTATCTTCTACATAACAGAAGACTAAGATGGACTTTCCCAGTGTGTTTCATTATTATTAACAAACATTTATTCAGTGATCAGTTTTCTGCAATTTTTCCTAAAGCAATGTAGGGAGAAAGGCTGCCAGCAATTAAAGTACTTCATCAGTAGTAGTTGGTCTTACATAAATGAGAACAGGAATAAGCTCTTGATGCAACTGAATACTTAGGGCTGGACACAATCTCAAAGTGAAGTGGAAGAATTATTTCAGGAAACTAAGTGTCCATTAATGACACTTGGACAGCAAGAATGTGGATATTTGCTAAATATGTAAAATGAATCTTCACTTGTCCCACATTCTATGCAGCAGATGACTTTATTCTGAAAGACTGAGGATTATGTCAGTGAAAATAAAACAGACTGGTCATCTGCAGCTATATTCCTAACTTTTGCAAAATATTTTTCTGCCTAAACACAAGTAGAAAAATATTTTTTTTTTAATTTTGCTGAATTAGTGGAAAGTCTTGAATTGCTGTTTGAAAAAACAAACATCAAGAATATTTGAGCAAAAAAAATTGCCATATCAGAGAACTGCAAGAGTTAATCCCATAATGAAAAAATGTATGCAGGATTAAAGCAAGATTGCACCAAGTTATTTGACAAATGAACAAGAATCAGCTCCTGAACTTGGACCCCAAGCATTGTATTTTCTGTCTGGGCCTTAACATCCATGACTGCTGAGTGCTCATTCAGTTCATTTCAGAAAATTCATGACAAATGACTAATTCAGTTCTTTTACAGGCACTTTTGATAGATGAATAGGTTTTATTCTGACACAGCCATTGAAATCAACTTGGAAAATTGAAAAAAAGAGTGCTTTTGACTGTCATATAGACAGTTGTTCTCTGATGGCTCCAATTCCAATTTGCAAACGTCTTTATTACAGACCTTCAGTTTCCTTGCCATTTTGAAGATTAATTAACAAACACACATAATAAATGCATAATTAAAAAATGCATTTGCTTTTATGTTACTGTAGATATGAAACTTGAGGAGAAAACTATAAGTTTATTGTAAATGTTATGGAACAAAAGGGTAAGCACATACTTAAATGTCAAAAATTATTCTCAGTGTGTCTCAAGGCAGTTTTAAATGCCTGGTTTTGTTAATGTGATTAATGTGCTACCTTTGAAAAGATATTTACAGACAGAAAGTGTGGCCATAAATGTGGTTACAAGTATCTAGAAATATTTCTGGTTTTGTTCTTGATTTCCATTAAAATAAGAGGTAATTTCCATAAACTCTACGGATGAACCCTGACCAATACATGTCCTTTAAAAGTTCCAGAATGCAGATTCTGTAGTTTCCTCACTGTTTAAATTGGGACATTTTCATATTGTAAAGTAAATCTCTCAAATTAAAATTAGACCCCACACAGTCTGTGTACTAAACAGATGGAAAATGTTTTTCTTCACATCTAGCACTCACAATTGTACCTTAACATCCTTGCGCTGCATTACGGGAGCATTTCATTAAAGGAGTATTACAGCTGCAGCCTTCTGGACTCTCTCTACCTGGTGTTTATCTACTCTACCGTGCAGGCGAAAGCATTTCTGCCACAACCACACAGAAAGGAACTCCACCAAAAGAGCAGAAAGGGGTACATCCTGTGCCATTGGGACATTCTTCCTATTTATATTTCCTGATAATAATGATAATTACATTTTTTTGGAATTGCATTACATTAGTTACTGTTGTTTAGCTTTGATCCTGATACATTTTTGCATAATGCTACCAAGGCTACCATTCTTATTTTGGTGAAATAGTGCAGAATTTGGAGAACTGTGCCCTGTTTGAATTCAGGATCAGTTTCCAGATTATTTATGCAGTTTATCAAGAAAATTATGGATTTAAATCTTATCCAACAGTGTGCTTTGAGAAACTCCTAGGTGATAAAGATATATTCTCTTCTTTCATCAAGTGTTTCAAGACATTCAAATTTAAACACTTAGTACTGAGAATTTATTTTTCCAAAATGAAATATTTAGACAATATTCTAAATAAGGGAGATAGAAAAGAACTTTTTCTGAAATAGTGAATTAATATGTTGATGTATGATCAATGTCAGTGCTCAGTACTTAATTCATCAAGAAGTGACACTTTGGAGGAGTCAAAATAATTTGCTAATTTAGACTAATTTAAATAAAAACATTAAAATATATTTTTTCAGAATGAGTTGTTCTGTCTTCAAACCAAAAAAAAAAATTATATGTCATATTTTAAATTAAGAATTTTAACATATTGTTTCTTTTGAATATTTATCTCCATTAAACCCAGAAAGAGGTCAATAACTTGAAAATGAAACTGATATTTTCATATGACAAAAAGAAAATGTATGGCATTAGTCAGATTAGCATAGTTATCGTGTTTCAAAAAGAAAAGGGAGGAGGCACAGCAGTTTGACCCATGAGAAATGTATTTCCCACAGCTCTCTGGAGAAACATTTAGTATATAAAAAAAAATTTTTAAAAATTCTATCTTGTTTATGTTAGATATTATATTTTCTTTGTCAGATCACAGTGTTGAAATCAGAAAATTTCCATTCAAATTTACAAATACTGGTAATTGTAAAATTAGTATTTTAAGAGTTATATACCTAGTCAGAAACCATGTCAGATATTTCAAAGACTATTTCTAATAATACAGTTCAATTCTAGGATCAAAGATTAAGGCAGACATAACTAAGATAATCCTTTGTTTTCTTCTTCTCAGTTCTCCCAATAAATATTCTTCTACTGCTACCCCAGGATAAATGTCATAGTTAATCAAATATATGTATAAGCAATTTTATTGGAATAAATTGAAAAAAAATATAATAAAATCAGCCCAGTGTGCAAACACTGCTGCACCTTTTGTGGTGAGTCTTACTTAATTATGGACTGACTGTTCAGTTCTGGGCAGTGATAAACAACAACCAATTCACCACAGCAGTAGCTGATTCCTCATCGTCCGTTCCTTTCATTCCATTTCCTTTGGTCTGAGAACTTACCTGAACACCCACGCAAGTATCTGTCCTTCCACTGTCACCACTAGGGCAGCGAGGGCTCTTTGGCCAATGGCAACAGAACTTTTCCCTCACACAAGCCCTGTCAGAGCAGTGACCCAGCCACACGGGTGGCAGTCCTGCTGTGAGACCCAGGAGTCCAGCAGCTTCCAGCTGCATGCCTGGGAAAGAGTTAGGCACCTTCATAGCCCTTACGATTGCCATTGGACAATCATCTTTTGCTGGGCGCAAAAAAGGAGACTTCAGTGTGTTCTAACAGTCCTTTGGGTGAGCAGGACTGCAAAATGACCTGGGGAGCTACACATAGCTCAAAAGCAGTCACAGACATTGCAGTTGGTCAACACATTAGTTTATGCATTTTAGTTTTATAATTTCAAGACAAAATTATGAGCTGCCAGCAAAGTTCTTCTGCATTTCATAGTTTCAGATGTTTGCAAGATGACTGCAGTGTTCCACTCTGGTTACAGTGAAGAGAGGAGGACTGCAGGAGCACTAGCCAGTAGTATGACAATTATCTAGAACTGAAAAATTTGCCACAATTAGTTGTGTGGCAAGAGCAGATATTTATCATTATTTTAGGGGACAAGTCCTAACATAAATAAAAAAGCTTGAGTACAGGTTTTCATCGCAACAACAAAGCCTTAGCCATGACCTGGGACTGCACATTTACTGTATAATAGACAGTTAATATGTGGTTATTCCTGAGAGGAGCAATCTGGGAGCTCAGAAACACACTGTACCTCTGTGTGGCAATTAATTCAGCTAGAGTCTTGTTGAATTGATGTGCTGTTCTTTCCTGAGTACCGCTGATACTGACTGCTTTGAGCTGTTCTAAGGAAAAGACAAAGGACCATTTATAGTTAACCACCTATGGAAATGAACACTGTGAAATAATGAAATTAATTGCTGAATTCCTACATTTTGCTTCTTAGATTTCAACAGCACCTTCTCTTGAAGATACCACGAGCTATGTAAGAATTTGTAGCTATCATCAACAGATCTTATTCCCATACAAAAGCAGAGCTATTTCCCATTATGATTTCCTCCTGGAAATACTCCCTCCAGGAGGATAAACATATGGTAAATGTGAAAAAGTTAATTGCCTATATATTGGCTGTAAAAGTTAATTAGCTGCATAGTCTTCCATATATTGGTATTTTAACAATTTACCTTCAGATGTCAAAACTGATGCTTTCATTTTCCTAGGTCTGTTACCTCAAAATTAGCTTTCAAGAAAGTTCGATGCAATAAACAAATCTTTCTGTCCAGCGACTGTATGCACCTTACAGAGTAGTGACACTCTCTTTGTCAGTCACCCCAGTGAAAAGAAGTTAATCCTTGGGATTCTTGCCATCTGATTGTGAATGGCCAGTCAGAAGCTAAACTGGAAAAAATACGTTTTAAGCCAAGTCATTTGCCTGACGAAATTGCTTGTCTGGCCATATAACCATAAGAGCTCAAGACAAAAAGGAAGGTAGTGTCAGACATAATCTGCTAAGAAGCCACGGTTTAGTTCTCATATTCTGTTGTTATGACTACCTGTGCTCAAGTTTAAGTTAGTCTCGTATCCAGGCTTTGAGCAAGCACCAAAACATGGAGTGTGTGGGAGAGAGGAGAGGTTCAGCTCCAAAGACCCCTTAGGACACTGCATCAAAGACTAGACTGAGATATGCAGACACCTGGTAAGGGCCACAGCCACACTCACTTCTCATACTGTCTAGATACAACACATGGCTAATATCAGGCAGAAAACTATCAAACTTCTTCATTAGAGGCCCAGTAGGACAAACTAGATTTTTGAAATTCTGGGTAGCTGAAGAGACATTGTCTGTAGTACCACACCCTTTGAGAGTCCTTTAGTTATGCTTCTGTGAAGGGTTGCTTATGTAGGAAGATGTGGATCCCACTGAAGATGCTAGATACTTGAAAGTGAAGTGCTAAACTATCCAACACTGTACCTTCCACTGGGTTTAGGCCCTACCTTTGTCCAGAGCCCAAATTTCACTACAAGGTTGGCACTTTTAAGTTTGGTACCATGCTGAAGGTCCAAATTCTGGGCAATGCTAAGAAACACTGTCAAGATAGAACTTATAACTTAACCCTTGATCATCTGTGGCACCTGTGTTTTAACCCATTCCTTTCTGTCTTTTATGGACTGCTCCAGCTTGCTGTTTCCAAGAAAAAACTGCTGTAGAGACAGATAGAATCAAGCAGTCTTGAGGCAAGACAGGCTGCATCACTTGGCTCTGAGGTTCTCTTTAAATGTTATGATAACCTATTATAACAGTATGATAATCAATTGTTTCTCTTTTACTTACTGGAGCCTCTGGATCTGTCAGTGAGACCCCTGAGATCTTTAATTATCAAGACATGGACAGCCTAGAGGAAGCCTGGTAAAATTAGATCCAGAGGAAAGTTCTTTACTTCTCACTCTTTTGGGAAAAGGAAAGGTAGAAAGGGGACTGCGATGAAAAAAATGAAATTATTTTGGCATTTACAGTGATTTTTTATGCAAGAACCTCACAGTAGTTATGAATTTCAGGTACTCATGCAACTTACATGTGGAAGTTCACATTTTCTTTGTGGCTAAGGGCTTAGAAGACATCTTGTCAATGGTAGATCATGTACTAGATCACCACACACTCTCCCTGATGCCAGTTAACTAATTATTTCAGATGGAATAAAAAATACTGGAAGGTACAAGTTCTTAATTTGGACTTGATCTCAACTTTTATCAAAGATGGAAGTTCACTTGTAATAAAATTTGTAAGAGTTAGTAGGAATTCCCCTCATGATTTCTTCAATTTCACATGTATGATTTTTTATACTATTGATAAATGCTTCTGCAGTTACTTTTCAAATGAAAACATCCTCCCATCAGAATCTAAAAACTCAAAGACTGAGCATCTTTTCCATTCCATTAGATGCCTTAGTTATCATGAAACTGAGAAAAATAAGTGACTATCAGTAAATGACTACCACTGACTGCCCATCTCTTAACACCACTGCCTCTGGTGTGACTTAACTGGCTAGCAATTGCATGATGAACGCTTTCTGCAGATTTTAATTCCTTCTTTCTATGCAGATTATTCCCAAAGAAACAGTAAAATTTTCTAAAGCATGTTAACTCTGTTTATTTCTGCATATTTGAAACAATTCTCATTGGAACTTATATGCAATTCCAGTAAGCTTTTAAAGAATTTACATAGTTGAGAAAATCTTCCTTTTTTACTGCTCCATTGGCAAATCTGGAGTAGTGTAAAATGATCTTGTGATAGTCAAACAAAGCACTGACCTATTTGTTCCATATGTGTTGGTCTTTGACAAAGAGGTGATAGACTAGAAACAGTTGAGTAAAAAGACAAATCTGGGCCAGAATACCCAGGTGCAAAATTAGAGCTGGCCACCTCTACAAGCACTTACAGCTGGGCACTACTTTGTCTACATCTGATGGTTTCACCATCAAGTTGGCTTTGCAGCAGCAGCAGCACTTCAGATCCCTGCAAGCCTGGTAAAGTAGGTGTACTTTAAACACATCTTGTACACAGATCTTACCAAAGGCAAATAATTTTCTTTCTAAAATTATCAAACAGATGTAGGTGATCTAGTTTCCTGCCCTTCCTCAGACTAAGGAGCAATAAATCCACATCTTAAAGTTGCTATTAAACCATCAAGACAGAAACTAGTTTCCATTCTATGCAATGAGGCTGTGGCAGTATAGAATATAAAGTTGAAGAGTCTGTGGCAGTTGAAGAATATAAAGTTCCAGGGGCCAGAAAACAAGTTAATCAATGTATTCACTGTGAGATGATGCTCTGATTTCATTTTATCTGAGCAGGGAATAGAATCCAGGCTTTTTATTTTGTGGTTGAATGGTTTAATTATTTTGTGAATAAAAGTCCTGGAAAGTGGAAAGTGTGTCACTGCCGTGTTCTCCCAATCCTTCATCAGCTCACTGGAGTCTTTCAGTCTGCCAACAAGAAGTCTAGTTATGACCTTTACAAAAAACTGATTAAAAAAACCAAACCAAAACGAAAAATCCAACCAACAACCAAGAATGCAAGTCCCTATACCCTGAGATGCTGTATGTAAACACAAAGCCCCTAACTTTGTGAAAGCAATCTGTCCCATGGATGGGCTGAGAGAACCTGTATGTCATTCTCTTATGAATTGCTCCTCACAAATGCACTTGCAGGAGCCTCCAAAATCCTAAAAGACACAATGTTTAAATCATCTTCTATTTGTATTTTTCAATGCTTTTTTTAAGAAACAGGGGCTGGTTCTATCCTTCCCAAGAGTGATGTGAAAGACCTTGTGGGCTTGCTAAGTCAATCTCCAACATGAAGGAAAGCTCTCTTTCTACTGCCTGGATGAAGTCCTCAGGCAGTATCAGTTGTAGAGATTTGTGACCGATGTCAGGGTCTCAAGAGAAGCTTTTTATCACCTCACATTAGATGATCAATTTTATCAATCTCTCCTCAGCTGGTACGCATTTAGAGAGGGCTACTGAGCCTCCTTACCAAATCAGGCAGGCAGACAGGGCAGGTAGCCTCAAGACTATCTAAAAAGCCCATGATCAAAAATCATAGAGGATACTAGACTGGGCAGAATGGGAGAGAGATGCAGATCAGAAATGTTGCCTGAAGAAACCAGAAGCTGTGTCAGGGGGGAGTTATTAATTAGTAAGCATTTATACATTCTTTGTTTTCCTGGAACATAACTGGAGTTAGTAACATTAGATACAGCTGGTCTAGTGCTTGGACACTTTGACACCATGAACTTCAGAAAGCTGCCAGTGGACTCTGAGTCTGGTATTTATTTCCATGCCTCTAAGTCCAAGTATAATAGAGCTATTGATTTTGCCTGGTTTTGCATATTATGAATAAACATGATCTTACTATAAACTGCAATTTATTTGGTTTAGCTGTCTTTCCAGAGTGGAAGGCAGTCAAATACTCTCATCCCAAGTCATCCAGCTGTAAATCTGAAAATACAACTTGTATTTATGTTGAGAAACACTTGCATATTCTTACATCTAAGAACTTTATTGCTGTAGTATTACTACTTGCCATGTTGCCTTTTTAACTCCTATTTGTTGTTTTATTGGTAGAGAGTAATGAAATGGTTAGCAGCACTGAACATAAGCTCCTGATGCTAACATCCCATAATCACTAAAGGAAACCTATTTAGACCTTCCTCTCTTCTTTATTCTCTTTTTTTCCTATTGTGTCTTTTAAAGCAGCTACGTTTTCCAAAGACATATGTAAATATAATGGCAGTAATATTGATCCTCTGTTCCAAATGCTTAAGTACCATAATCATTCTAAGAAACATGTTTAGATAGGAAAAGATCTCTGCCACCCCCAATTTGATTTGAGGCAGGTAGTCTGGGATTGCTTGGCAGTTCAAGATAAAAAAAAAAAATCTGAAATAGCAACATTTCATAGTTTTCTAAATAAAACACTCTTGTTCTAAAAATAGAATGTGCATATGCAGACTCCACAAAAAATAAAACAAAAAATATTATTTCAATTCTTGTTAGGTTGACAAACTGAAAATAAGTCACACTCGAGCTAAAATTGTTTAAGTATTAGTTAGGGGTAAAATCAATGCTGGACTGTGAGTAGCAAAACCCCAGAAACTCAGAAGTAATTTGTTTTGCAGAGTTGAAGAAAATGGAAAACCGAAATAAAGTGTAGCTTATCATAGGTACAAATTTGTTTTATTTATTTTTTATTATTTTCCTTTTACTGAGATGCACAACTTTTCCAATCTATATTAAACCTGCTAACCTTAGAAGCTTGCAGAATTATTACAGCAGCCTACTGGGTTTTTTTATTAATACTTTTTGAAGTAACTTTTTGGACAAGAAAGTGGTATCCACTGATACTGCTAGGGCTCTGTTTGGAAGTATAAAACTGTCAGACATAGGAAGGAAAAACTTTCTTGTTTGTGTACTGGTTTATCATTCCTTCTACTTACAGCTTTGTGAAAAACTCATTCTATTTGCTCATAGTAAAATGAAAATAAAATTCCTAGGTTTCACCTACGAGATTACACATTTGACATGAAGGAGATCAAGCTGTGCTTTGCACTTTTCTTGTTGAAGAGTTTTGGGAGTTCTCACAGTTAGGATCAACAATTTTTCCAAAACCAGATACTGACACTCAAGACTGAATTTTGCAATTCATGGTGGCACACTGCTGATGCAAGTTTGCGTGGCACATTGATTGCTCCCTGTGTTAAACGTACTTGGTCATGCTGATTTTTTCCCAGCTCCTTCAGATCTTGATGTGATGTACTTACTCCTGTATATTTCATCCTTTTTATTTTATGAATTATGATGAACAGGGAATTTATAAAACTAAAATAATAGACATAAGAAAGCAGGAAAATAAGTTTGATTTTGAAGGTCAATAGTATGGCCATTTAAATTTTCAATGTGTCTTGATTTTAAAGTTTTGATTCTAATCTTCAAAGGAATGAGGATTTTGTACTGATTTTGTCATTTCCAAAGGGCAATCAGTTTACAGGAAGTCCAAGATTCAGCAACCAAGACCATTACTCTTTACACAACTTAACACATATGCACAAAATTCATAGTTGAGTAAAATGTGATCTCCCAGTTTTTCTGCACTTCTACCTAAAGGCAATGAATGAGTAAATAAGCTGACAAACTTCTGTGAATATTTCCTGATGAGTTTGTTCTGTGTTCCGTTTGTTCCATGGAATTATTTCAATATTGATATTTTTTCACGTTTTTCTTCAGAAAGGAGGATATTGCTACATACTGAACTCAGAATTCAGATGACATCTAGCTGCTGTAAAGATTTGGTTTATTTTATTTGAAGAGTAAACTGTGCTTATCCTGTGGAAGATGGGTTTTGTCAAAGAATTTCTAATGATTCAAAATCAATTCCAAATGGGAGGAAAACAAAGATTTAGAGTGATGTTAGGATTAATTTTCTGTATACACTATCCCCACATATTACAAAAAAAGAGATTCTCTTTTTTTTTTTTATATGGAGTGAATGTTTGTAATGATGTTTTCCGCTTTCTAAAGATAGAATAAGGCTAATCAGCTTGCTGAAGTTTAATTTATAATCTGGTGATGTCCATTTTGCATATTTAGTTACTATTTGCATAAACAATGTAGCTCCTATTATCAGCTTTTCCCAAAAGATTACAAAAATACTGATTAATCTAATTTACATGAGGATAAAGATAGTTACCAGAGCTTATTTTCTGTTTTTTTCCCTTGTTTTAACCATAGTAAAGTGCCTTTTTTTTTTTAAGATTCCCACTATACCCTTACAGAATTGTGTTCTAATAAGCATTGTTGTTTGAAGTTCTCAAAGATAGGGTTGAATTCCCTCAAAATGGATTATTCTGTGATTATATTCCCTGGATATTGACTGATAGGAGGCACCCATTCAGATGAAAATGAAATCTTGGAGTCCTGAGCACTCTTGGCACTATAAATAGCCTCCTTTTGGTCTTATATTCTCACATGCTCATAAAATGAGAAATATGTGGAACAGGTTAACCCCACTGCTGTGTTTGCCTTTGAAAACTGAATTTCTCTTTTTTTTTTTTTTTTTTTTTTTTTTTTTTCNTTTTTTTTTTTTTTACTTTTGTGCTTCTGCATATCTCTACTTTTATGTTTTCTCTTCCAAAAAGGAAATGCAAGGCTATATTAAAATTTGTGTGAGCGAAAAAGCGGGGTTTGATAGATTTAAATCCCTGCGTGATTGACAGGTACCTTCTTCACATTCTGCATCACTGCAGTCAATGAGCTGGAGGGTTTCAGGGAGAGTGAAAACAAAGATCATACCCAAAGGATTGCTTCTCCCAGTACCAGCAATAATAACCCTGAGTTTTGTCCTCAGGCAACACACATGAAAACAAAAACAAAAACAAAAATAAAAAGGAGTACATAAATTATTTACCACTATTAAACATTAAAATGGCAAAGGGTTTTTTTCAGGGGATTTGATGTGTCAATAAAATAACAAAAAAAGGAATAACAGCATACTTTGCTGTATACTCCTATTGACATCCAAATTGAAGGGAAAATGGCAAGGACAGAATTTCTATGGATTGCCTGTGAGTAGTAACTTGAGTTAGAAATGTGGGTGTAAATTAATATAACTCAATTCTTCGGTTACGTGTGGTGCAAGCTTTTTCCATTGGTACACAGGTCACATTGTCTCGTGGGTTTATGGGATCTCTCACTGCTTTCTCAGGTATAATAGAATCACTATGCCTGAATAAGTAACTTTTCCTGATTTTTGGCTTTTGCTACATCTCATAGATATGAAGCAATGTTTACCGTGCTGCAGAGATGGAACAGTTCCTTACACAGGGCTAAGCTGCATCCAGTGCTGTTTGCGGTAGCACCAGCTACAAATCCCTCAGTATCAAGTTTCCTGTTTTTGCCTACAAGGACAAGACCTCACAGTTGTTATTTTTGGGTCGGACCTTCTGTACCATCTCTTGTACTGTACTGTGCATCCTCGTGGTTACTGTGATGGGCCGGGTCTGGCACCTGAGATTCCACAAGGATGCTGGAGCAGACTGATGAGACATCTTTCCTAATGCCAGCAGAATTGAGGTTTCCTAAGGACCTGAAAAGAAGGCAAAAGTGCATTTCTATCTTATCTTTCCTTAAAGATGAATTCATTCTTTAGACCATGTTCTTTTTTTGCCCAGACTAGTTCATATGGTATTCTGGACAATTAAGCATGAATCAGCTCATTCTTTGACTTTTCCCTTGCCTTTAAAAACATCAAAAGTGTTTTTCAGTATGTCTTTTTTCAACCTGGATAATTCCTGTTGCTTTCCTGAAAATTCCATGGGCTCCCTCCAATACCATGTACAGTACCATGGCATTTCAGTCTTGGTCCTTCAGAGGTGCTGCGCTCTTCTACTTGTTGCCTCTCCCCCTGCCCCAAATTTTGCCAGAATACTTCCTTTCGCTGGCATTTTTTCAGAAGGAGAGTGAGGAGACAAGTTTTCAGCAGGAACAGGTCCCTGAATGAATAGGTATGCTGCATTATTTCTGATGGACTAATACTCAGAGGGGTAGGATGTGATGGAAGAATGATCAGGTTTTGGCAATTATGTTGCAAATAAACTAGTTTTCTAGTTAATAATTTTTCCATGTGGAATTGTGGAATAGCTCCATGTTTATAAAGAGGCAATTATCTTGTCTTATCGGTATAATTTACTAATGATTTTTCATTTAGTTTAATGTTGAATGAAAAAGGCTAAAATTTCTTTGGTTTAGAATAAATAGAGATTGTTTTATTAGAATAAAATCACAGAAAGGATTTTAAGATGTCCTAAGACTGGCTTTATTAATAAGCAATGCCTTTTCCTGCAGCAGATATATTTTACATTCATCTGTTGTATAAAGACTTTTCTCTGGAGAATTGTCTCAGCTTGCTTATTGGTCTGCCACTTACCTTGTGTCTTAAGTACTGTCCTGATTTCAGTCAAGGACAGAGTGAATTTTTTGCAGTAGCTGTGAGGGGGCAGAGCCTGGAGCCCTTCAGGAATGGCCAAGACCCTACCATCATTCAGTGTCACCTTAAGTCATTGCCTTGGGCTGGGGAAAGGGACTCTCGGTCCCTTCCAAGAAGAAGAGTATTCCCTCCTGGTGAAGCAAGCGTGGTGAACGGAGCAGTGGGGTAACACTGACCCCGACTGGAGGGAGTGGTTTGGGTGGCAGGGCTGTGGTGGGGTCGAGCTCCACACTCTCTCTCTTGTACAGTTTTGTTATTAATATTGCTGCTGTTACTGTTTATTTTCCTATCTTATTGCTGTTTCCAGTAAGCTCTTCTTATTTCAACCTGTGGTCTTTGTTTTTTTGTTTCCAGCTGGAGCAGGAGGGGAAGCAAGTGGCGGCATGGTTTTTTTTTTAGCAGGACTACTAAGTTGGAGAATGCCATTCCTACACCACAAGTACCTCTGTGAAGCTTCAGTCTGGACTACGAGTCAAAAAACAAAGTATTTGAAGTCAAAATAAGAAGATGAATAGTATATTGTCAAATACCAAGAGGGCAGAATAAAATTCAGCTTCAGTAATATTAATCTTTTCCTGTTATTTTTAACCATAGTTTTAGTCATTGCTTAATTGATTAGAAATTTAAATTTTTGGTTCTTTTCTACATTATATGCGAAAATGAAAGCACCAAAGGGAAGAATCCTACATTTGTTATGATTTTTAAATATTATTATTTCAGAAAAAGAAACAACCAACCATCCAACCAACCAAAAAAAACCCAATGAAAATATCCAACCAAATCACAGCTCCATGACTCCTTGGAGGAACTACAAATGTCTTAGTAATGTAGTTTAGGTTTGTTTTTTTAATGCTAAATTATAATGCTTTTCGAGTCTTGTCCTATTTTGAGCCTTAAGGTTGCTGCAGGATAGTACATAGCAGCACAGTAACCAAAGCAGGTTAGACCTTCAGTCTGTTCTCTAAAACTCTCCCTGACAATCCTGATGTTGCCAGACATTCCTGGGAACTTGTCATTATCCATGTCAGTTGGACTGCAAATACTCTCAAGAATGCAAATCCATTTTGCCGGCAAATAATGCTCTGCTTTTGAGTGTGGACAGTAGAGTCATGAGTGCCCCTGAGCAGCAGCTGCAAGGAGCATTACTAGAAGGCTTTGAGATACTGAAATTCCTAGGGATGAAACAGGAACTATGTGTCTGAAAGCCAGAAAAAGTGCTTTGGTCCTTGAATGAGAAGCATGGTCAAAAGTAATAAAGCAAGAACAGCAATGTTAATTTCACATTTTACACTGCCTTAATTTTCATTTCATTTGCTCAAAAGAAGAAAAAAAGAACAAGTGAGAAAAGGTCTGGAAATTTCAAATTCAAATGAATTATATAAACTTGAAGGCTGGTTGAAATGAGAAATAATGCTTTTCAAACACATCTATTAAGTATTCTTTTAAGAGAAAAATAAATACAAAATTAATTTTTTGAATAGTCTTCTAGTCTTAAAAACATGAGTCACCTCTTAGTGCCTTATGTCCTTATTTCAGTATGGTAATTTCATGCATGCAGTGTGTGACTTGTACACATGCGTTTGCTTGGAATTTAGGCAGAAACCATGTTGTCAACTTGTTGACAAGTTATTTCCTATGACTTGGTATATGTTGAGGAGGCTGCAAGTGTGGCAGCCAGAGTGAACCTTGAGCTTCAGAAAAACCATTGGTATGTTTGATTTACAAAGTTTGAGAGGCTCTACTTGGTCTAATGAGATGATTTAATAATGTATGTTTGCAATTATAAGCATGAAAAACACAGCTCTGTGTTTCCAGGTTTCCTGCCTGTCCCAATGAAAAATCAAGTCCTTGGTTTTACTCATCACGGATCCTGTGTATTTTTACAGAATTTGCATTATGCAAGTAGGTCACCAATAACCTCAAAGCTTCTGTGCTGTTTGATTCCTGTTGTGTGAATGGAAAATGGAAATTCATTTGAAGATATGTGATTTGCTAAAGGGGTTTGGAAAAATCATGAAATTATGCTAAAGTCTTGTGCTGTACTGCATCCTTTTTTTATTCTTTCTCGCCATTACTGAAATCAGCTTGAATGGTCAGCATGGTACATTATCTGAATCAGCTAATATTAAGTTTCTGTTAATTAAACTACTTCATGACTTCACCTACTGATTTTTATTAAGGTCAGTTCATATTTTTAGTTGTTGCTAGATTAACATTCTATCTCCCCATTTACCAGATCAACTCTGAACTGTCAGTGAAAGGAAGTATTTCAAAGTATCCTGGTTATATCTTTTAAATCCCCCCAGTCTATTTAACTGAATCCACAATGTATTTTATGTCAATAAGTGACAGTCTTTATAACCTCACAATACAGTCAAGGATAAAAAGTTACATAGATATGAAGTAAATTGATTTGAAATATTGTTCTCTTACGGCAAGAATGAGTTACTGGTGTTTCTCTCAAGGGTTTGCTTCTCTGTGTTGTCTTATGCTACTGATGTATTTTTACATTATATACTGCCCAGTGAGTTGTTTTCTGTTATCTTCTTATTACTGAAACATAGCAAGTGCTGAATTAAAATTTTATCATGTCGAACTGCATCAGGTAAGTGAATGTCTCTTTGTTGGTTTTGTTGTACTGACCACATATTTGAACGCCAAATTGTAAGAATAGGATAAAGAAATCCCAGCTTCAAAAAGTATTGAATATTGTCTGAAAAAAGTGTTGTCTCAAAAAGCAGAGAACCTGAGGCTGATCAGGTGGTTCAAGTCTGTCCCTTCTCAGCAGACAAAAGGGAAGTGTTGCTGTTTAGGATAATAAGGAGTAGGTGTGCAAAGATGTATAACAAGTTTTCTGATTTGGGATCATTGATCTCTCTAAAAAATCTTTCCTGCAAATTTTTTAATGCACTGATTATCACACTTCTCTTCAGCTAATGGATTGCTTCGTAAAACCATATTTCATAAACTGATTAATCTGATAAAATCTGTTTTGTAAAGCATAAGTACTTGCTCTTTTAACCTATTAACTATTATCTTTAACTCTGAAAAGGTTAGTACATTAATATGTGACACATTAATACAACCTGGTACTGCAAGCTGCAGCCACTGAGGTTACAGCAGGGACAGATGCTGCCTTGTGGGGGAAAGGTTAGGGAGGTAGGGCATCTGTGTCAAGAGGATGCTCCCTTTGCCGGACCACCCAGGGCAGGAGACGATAACATGTGGTATAGAGCTTCGGGTGGGGAGAGGAATTGTTCCCTCTCCCCATTATAATGGCTACTGTCTATCATGTTTTTCTCCTGCTTGGCATTTGGTGACAAAAGAGGAGCAGGGACTGCTTCCTGGCTATGTGTGGAAATCCAACTTACTTTAATTAGGATGCATTCACTTCAGTGGGGTGTATGCATGAATCTGTATTTTCATCCAAGTTTTCCTGAGTAGAAAAATGGGATGCAGGCCCGCCACCTGCTATCTTAGTAGCCCTTTTCTTTGTTCTTACATTGCTACACTTCTTTTTCCAAAGCATGATCAAAGTTTGTTTTGTGACATTATGGAACTGGAGAAGGACATCAGCTGGGAGAGCAACCTGTGCTGGTGATCCACAGAGTGGAAAGAGCATGAAAGTAAATGGGGTGGAAGTAATGAAAACGCCTTCGATTAATCTTCACCTTGAGGCAGAGTGAGATATATTATTGCATCCTCAGGAAGGATGACAAAGAGACATTTAAGAAAGGTTTAAATATCTAAAAAGCCATGCCTAACAGAATCTGTCCAAGTTCTCTAAATTGTACACAATATGAAGAAAATAAAACCCACAAAGACACTCAAAAGTGGGACATCTCAAACAAGAAACCATAGTATGTCTGCCAGGTGAAAGTATAAGAAAGGAAATTGAACTGTTTTTTTGCATGACAATCACTTTGTATCGTGCTGGATTGAACAGGTACAAAAAACAGTGCCAAGAGTGTTCTGCTGCTGGGGTAATGTTTTCAGTCACTGATGCTCTCGCCTGCTCGCTGTGAGCGTGTCAGAAGACTTCACTGCATCAGGGAGAGAGAATGGGCTTACATCCACCCTGATAAATCACACGTATGTGAGAAATTCTGTTTTCTGTCCGTAAAGAGGACTACTACCACTGGCAGTTTCTGCCACAGCTCAGTTATATGCAAATGAAGGCACAAAAAAGTGAAAGCAGGAAGAGTGATGCCACTGTAAAATTTACATTCTGTATTTCCTGTATCACAGAAATTGGATGTAATCATTGAGACTTGTTCCTGTGTTGGAACTCTGAATAATTTGTAAGCTGGGATTTGGTATACGAAACCACCTCAGATGAGTAATAAAATTGAGATGATTAAATACTCTGTACTTTTGTTGGCTGCTTTAAATAGGTAAATATTTGTCAGTAAAACTGTCCTTTTCCAGCATCTGCAGAAATATGCTGTGACTCAAATGGCATTATTCTACCACCCACAGAATGTTTTTTCTCAGAGATCACAGAGATTAAGATGATAAAAACATATTCTAGTAATAAATATGTTAAAGGAACATTTCTATTGCAAGGATGCTAAAAGTTGAATCAAAAGAGCATCTACCTTAAGCACGTTTTTTTCAAAGAAGAAAATCTCCTTCTTTGTTTTTTCTATGAAGGTCTAGTAAAGAAAAGGATTTATTCATCCTGTATAGTATTACTTTTGAGGAATAAATGTTTTTTCTCCATTTTTCTCCTGTTATCCAAGTTTTTGATCTCTTGCTGTGAATATTCATTTTATATATTTCCAATTGTAATATTAAAATGAATATTGCTATTAGTCTGTCAACATTTAATTTCATCAGCATACTCCTTAGTGAGAAGTAGCATCTTGAGTGAATTTAAGCCTGTCAGTTTTAAAGGATTTTTTCTTCCTGAAAAGAAAAGCTTTCTTCGTTTTCTTTAAGCTGATGTTGATGAAACGGGTGTGCTCTGTACCTTATGCTTTGTGGCATTCACAGAATACCATATATAAGAAAACCAGAAAAGGACATAACTCTGATATGATGAAGGGTGGCCCCCAGGAGGAATATTCGTTCCACATACATTACATGCAGTCTTTTCCTTCACAAAGCACAAGATAGGATACCAGGTACTGGGAGCTTTATACAATGAAAGATTATCAGTTTTATATTTTGTGGGATGATTCAGGTGAAAATGTCTGTCTTCACTCATCAGCTGCAATCATGAACATTCTGGATTTGACCATTTGGAGATTAAGATGTATTTTGTGACTTAGTAGATAAGGTGAAGTGGAAATACGTGGGGTCACAGTATGGGGTTGTAGAATATGTCACTAATGTTTTGTTAGCAATCATTTAAACTGAGGTCACTGTCTTCCTATTTAGAGATTTTGTAAACATCATCCTCCCCTATTGAGCCTAAATATCCTAGTTCCTTTGGAAAGTAACTATCCTGTAAAATTCCCAAGTGCTAATTCTTTAGCCAAGATTTGCTAGCTGCAGAACATCTTGCCTACTGCTAAACTAATACCTTCATAAATATTTCCCTGGTACCAGGATGATGGTTATTTTACACTGAGAATATTTTTGCAGTGATCACTGTCAGGAGAGATAGGGTCTGATTAACACTGGTCACCTTTGCCAGCTGGATCTTTCATCACAGCCTCTGCAGTAAACAGCGAAATGTAATCAATAAAATTGCAGATACTATGAAGAAATATAGGTGGAGACTAAAAGTCTATTGATAAAATCTGGTGATTATTTCTCATCAAGACTTTAGGCTGTTATCTTCTTTACCTGTAGCACTACCCAGCAGAACTGAGTGGCCAATTATTAATAAACATTGCAAAGAAAAAAACTTAATGAAATAGATCCTCTAAGCTATGTTTCTTCAAACTTACTTTTTTTTACTTGATGTATCTTTTTTTCTGTACGTATTCCTTCTGTTTCTTACCACGGGATCATTTGGATGAATGACTTACGCACACTAATTTCAAATTTGCACCATTATTTACTATAACTTCATTGTAGCTTAACATTTCAGGTAACCACATAACTTAAAGCCTTTCCAGAAAGTGATCAATTACTTTCATTTAACGACGATATCACATATTTGTTTTGCTTTTCGATTAATTTTTTTTTTATCCTGACTGTTACAGTACATACCCTTTACATAAAACCACAATTCCCCACAATTTATAAAACCATCCAACTCCCCTATGTTTTCTTAAGCCTAAAATTTCTTTTTCCTCCCTCATTTTTTTGTAAGTCTTGGAGAAAAGAAACCCCAACCCCAAACAACAACAACAAAATCAAATAAAACTCCCAAGTATTAAATGAGGTAAATGAGATTTTGACTTTCAACTCTTTTGTTTCTTTTCATAGAAGTTATGTGCAACTGTCAAGGATTTTCAGGAAATGAAAAATGGATACATGTTTTAAGTTTGACTTCTTTATTAACCAAAAATTTAGTAATAAATCTCTCTATGTAACAAATGCCCAAACTCAGATTATAATAAGACGTATATGTGCATGATATATAATATGTTTGAAAACTCTAAACCTAAAGCCTCATTTTAAAGAAGTAAGTTTATAATTCAAATCACCTTTGAAACCAAGGAATGGCACCATTTTTTTGATGATTTGGAACACATCCAATATTTTCTTGATTTTTTTTTTATCGAACAGGACAAAAATATGATAAATATGTCTAAAGCTTCGTAAATTCATGGTAAACTATCATTCTTTTCCAAAAAAATTTATCATTGATAATCTAAGATAGCAATTTGAGCATAAACTTCTTAGGGATGAGTATGGTTTCTATAAAGACATTCACAGGCACATTTGCAGTATTCAAGGCAGTATTCAATACCTTGACATTAATTATCTTTAAAACAATATCCTATATATTTTAATATTCAGAAACCTTACACTATGTTTACAGGTGCAAAGCAGAATTCCTTCTCATGTTATCTGTGCTTACTGCCATAAATACTTTAAAAAATATGAACTAAGTTGTGGTTTTCAAATTCAGATGATCTGCCACTTTTATGAGAGCACATAAACATATTTCTAGAAGCTCTGCAAAGGTATTTCAGGGATGAATTCAGGATGACAATGGAGTTAGTGAGTGAAATCTTTCTTACCCACCACAGTAGAAAATGTATACTGCATTTCATCGTGCTCATTTTCACTCCAGTAATCACCCTGTATTTCAAAATGCCAGTGTAACTTTATTATCAACTGACAAAAAAAGGAGAAGATCATGTGGTGGACAGATAGCATAAGGGGTATGGAAATGTGCTCTTCAGCTAAATATTTGCATGTGCCTTACACGTCCCTGGTGTTTTGACTTATGTTATTAAGTCTCTTGCTTAATCCCCGCATTTTTGCAAGATGTGCGTGCTTTAGTATTCAAGTGATGTTCAGACACGTAGATTACAGATATAATGCAGAGAAGCTCTGCCCCAAGCTTCTCTGACAAGATGGTATGAAGTTTTCAGGTTGCATGCAGATTTAGTCCTTGAGTAGATGTACAGAGGGGAATTACTAGGACTCACACAGGACACCAACAAATACAACTTCAGGGGCTCCTCAAAGATCTTGGCTGTAACCCTGGGGATTAGGGGCATGGCACTTCTTCCCTACCAGAAACAAGGGCTGCCAACTGGACTGGTTTGGAACACAGGTTTCAAATAATCTGAAAGAGTGCACAGACTCATTAGGAAGAGGAATGTGCAAATTCTAGCAACAGCAAGGAATCTTTTTGCAGTTTCCTTAGTTTTTTTCTTCACATATTTTATTCTATTGTCTGGTTAGATATCAAAGGTGCATTAGTCCATTCTATACATGCCAATTGTTCTAGTTGTTACTATCCACTGTCTGGCAATATGTTTTTTGCCTGTTATTACTTATCTGGGTTTTCTCTGGCTATTGATCGGGAATTTTTCAGCAGCTGGAGTCGTAAGACCTCAGTAAAGCTAAACTGAAATCCAGACAAAAGGACTCTGCACGTGGATGGTTTATGTATGCCCAAATGCAATCTACTGCACATGGCCAGACTGACTACATGACATTTAGCATATTCATTTAAACATATGCAATTTGTATACATCTAGTAAATTACAAGCAGGGACAGTATCTGTGAGGAATTCAATTGCCATAGTTCGACTGAGATCAGAGTGATGTAATTTTTTTTTTTTTTAAACTCAAGGTTTCTGGAAGTGCTTTGCTTGGTTTTTCAAGCTTTGCTTGGTTTTTCGAACTTTGCATTTAAAAAAAGGTACATGATGAGGAAAAGCATCATAAAACTATTCTGTAACTCTTCTCTGGAAACAGCAAATTTACAAAAGGATCTGCATAGTGTATGTGCCAAGACACCAAGCCTCACTTAAACTGACACAAAGACACCTGTGGTTTCTAAGGAGGTCTCCAAAGGCAGTCTTAAGAATTGTGAGTTTTGTCAGCTGTGTATTTTGCAAATATTTATTGTGGTAGGATTTATGTTCATTTTAACTTGAAAGCAAGCAGCAGGAAGCCTTCTTAGGTAGACAGAAGGACATGCTTATTAAGGAAGCGTAGAAGGGGTATGAGCTTATGCTTTTTCTTGAGTCGAGAAGAGTCCAGTCACTACATGTGCACTGAAAGACAACAGGAGCCAATAAAAAAGTCCAGAAAGAAAAAAAACACAGAAAACTGGATTCTAGGTGTAGACATCACAGCACTGTTCTTCTGCTCAACCTCAAAAAAAGTATGCACCAGTTTCAGTTGTCCCAAGCCATTTGCATTGTTCCAGTTTCACAAAGCCACAAGAAAGGAGCCATTGCTGTCATGCTCATGACTCCTATAGCTGAGACCTACCCCATGGAAGGACAAAGAAAGATGGAGCTGGGTGACAAGTTATTTTCAGAAATTTTCAGAATTTTTTTTCTTTGTAGAACTTTATTTCCCACCCAAGAATCAGAATATCACATTGAGGACTTGGAGTTATAGAATAATATATGTTATAAGGGACCTCAGAAAGTCATCTTGTCCCACCCCTACTGAAAATAGCAATACTAAAGTGTAAGAACTCCAATTTTTTTTTCTAACAATCACGGAAAACAATACAAATATACATGATTACTTTCTGCATATTCATCAATCTTCATATACAGAACTCCCACTGGAATTACAGATAACACAGAAAAATCTCTTTTACATTTTATTCTGTTTGTTCTAAAGGAATTGATACCTGACTTTCTGACTGCAGGGAAGCTTATCTTCAAAGATTTGAGGCTGAAAGTGACTCCACAGCCACAAATTTCCAGGTTCTCTCTTCAGCACCTTCTCTTTTCTAGGGAAGGAAGGGAACAACCCTATTGTCTTCACAAAGACACAGCCCTAAGACTTTGTCAGATAACTGAAATGTGTTAGTCAATTATCTGTGCCTTGTCAGGTTAGGCAAATGGTCTTTCAAAGGCTGCCTGGAGGCAACTGGCCACCTGTCATGCTGTCTTACATGCCACGGTGTCTTATGCTCCTTAGGTGTCACTGGGGAACAAACCATCCAAAACAAGTAGGTAGATTGATGGCCCCCACAGAAATATTCATCTCTTTATCTGCTTGGTTCCCACAACCTCTCTACTGTGTTTTATCTGCTTTAGAACTGATGTATTTTTAAGGGTCACAATTTTGTACTTGCTGCAGAGGAAACTGCAGTGGGAAATCAAAGTCTCCCTCTTCTTTTTTTTTTCTTCTTGCTTTCTGCAAATAAACTCCTGCCCTTCCCACTCTTAGCACTTTTTTGAAATCTTAACATTAAGACTCTGAGCTCTGGAAAAAAAAGAAAGGTAGTGATATGGTTATACTAATGATAATTTTGCTGACAGAGGTGAAAATTATCAAAGGAAGATAAGCTGTAGCATTTTGATGAAGGGTTCATGTGAGGGTAATGAAAATAATCTCCAGAGAAAAAGTCACTCTCCTAAAACCTGTGAGCCTGGAAATAAAAATAAAGCATCTGAGTTGTTTAACAAATACACGTTTCATAATTAAAGCCAGTTACTGTCTGAAGATTGGAGGGAGGCTGAATACAGTATCTAAGTTTCACAGAAGAGTTAAAGGTAATGCTGGGAACTACAAAGCCGTGCTGAAGCAGTACAGGAAAAGCTAGCTGCCACTAAATTAACCAACAAAGAATTGAATAAGGACAGATCAATACCCATAACTGATTTTTCTGTATCAAAATTATAAATCAACAGAACTCCTTGAACAAGAGCATTGTTAAGAGAATACAGTCCTTTTCTTTGTAATATCTGCAAAAAGTTTTCTGAAGAAAGTGGGGCAAACTTCGCACGAAATTTTTTTTCTTTTCCCTAAGATTGCATTTGTAGCTTGCTGAACAGGAACATAAGGTTATTTATCTGAACAGTGTGCAGGTAAATATAGAAGAGAGTTTCTGTGAGCTTTCCTTAGAAGAAGTGATTTTTTTATTCATTTACACATGCGGGATTTAGTGTCCTGAGGACAGAAAAAAAAAGAAAACTAAGACTTTTACACTGGTATTAATAAAACCGTCTGAGTTTTGCCATTTAAAGGTCAAACAGACATGAGCTCTGTTGAATCAAACTAGGAAATACCTCTGGGACTTAGGAAAGTTTCCCTTCCATGGAATACTACTCAGTAACAAGTCAGAGGGACTTGAAAAGGAGGGATGAGAGGAAGGAACTGTGTTTTCCCGTGAAGCAAAACTTACTTTTAGAAGGAAATCACTGTATTTGTTGAGCCAGTGATCTTGTAGAATATGGTAATTCCTGTGAACTGCCCTGACTGTGGGAAGTGGAAAAAAAGACAGGTTTTGATAATCTTTGTAACGCTTGCAGGGTATAGTTGGCAGACTGGAGGTTTATGAGGGATTTAGAAGGCATGCACATTCAGTGGGGCTCTGCACTGCTTCCTGCTGGAGGTCTGAATTCATTGAAGGCACTTTAGAAACCGATATATTTTTCTAGATCCAAAGATATAAGCATTTACTTGATATTTAGGTTATCTTCTGTTCTAGGTACCTAAGATCAAAACCAAATTAAGAATGTAACATATGAATGGTCGTATTGGCTTTGACTAGAGGGTAGACCTAACAGGCTGCTCCTTCTCCAACAGTGGCCCAAAGCACGTGCCAATGGAAAGCACAGGAAAGGGCAGACTTCTACAGATAATCTCTCATCTTGAGCATTTGATTGCTCAAGTTATTCCTGAGCGAGAAGTTGGCTGTGTATTTACCAATTCTCAGATTATTTCTCTTCCACTGCTTTGTCTAGTCTCTCCATGGACCCATGTAAATCTGTATTAAACATCCACAGGAAAGAGACCATATTAGCAGTTCTTTTACATGATATACAACACTCTATTTTGATTATGGCATGTCATGCCCACCCCGTGACAAGAAGGTGATGACATAATTCCATTTAAAGTACCAAGGAAAATGAAATTACATTACTGTGTCTGAGGTGTATCTTCCTTTAATCCTCAGGTTTCTTGCCTGTCTTTACCTAAGGATGTGACTTTTCTTCTCTCACAGCCTTCCAGAACACGTGTGTGTACAGGAATGAATGCACGACTGCAACCTCCTTCCACCCTTCATTTGCTGATATTCCTTAAATATATTTTGGTTCAGGAAACTAAAAAAACCCAAGAAGACTGACAAGGTAAGCATGCCAAGAAATAAAAGAAAATTTACTCTCCAGTAAAACTGCAGCTATTATCATGATGCATATTCCAAGCCAAGACTAAGATATCCCGTATTTTTGCCGAATGTATCAGCTTGTGTGACTCGTTAGGCTCCCATTCATTATGGAAATAGACCAGTAAATTACAGCTTTTGCAAATGCAATCATTAAAGCTGTAACTTACAAAATATATTAAGCCCTTTGATCTTTGTCAGAGAACATATCATATACTTTTAAACACATTGCTCGGAAATGGTAATTTAGAAACTATAAACCTTACATTCACAGCTTTAATGCATATATTATACTGTACATTTATATCAGAAATATTGTCCATATTCTGTCTATTGCATAATATTGCTTTAAATTTTAGCTGAACAGAAAAAAATATGATACTGCAAATTGATAAAATATGAATGAAAATTGTCACCAATGAACACCTGTGGGTTTCTGCATTACTCAGGACTACGATCTAAATACAGCTAGGTTTTTTTCTTGTAATAATGTATTGCAAATTGAATGTTGTTAACTCCGTGATATTGCTTCAGTGTACTCTGTAGTTCAGTATTTTCTATATCCAGGTTTAAAAGTAAATAATGTTTCTCAAAAATATTAATCTAAGTCAAGATGCTGTTTGGAAATTAACACTGTTTTGGCCTTTGTATATCACGTGCTTTTTTTGCTTCAATTACTTTCTAGTGATAGTAAGATGCTGCAGGAAAGCAAGGATAAAAAGATGCTTAGACATTTTTAGGAATCTTTAAAGTAATCTTTACAGTTTGTGATCAGAACAGATGTGCCATCTTATTTATGGATTAACTAGAAAGGGGAAGGTTCATAAAAGTATATGTTTGAATAAGAAACTGACCTTGTACATATTTGTTCTTACGAAAAATGGCATTTGCTCTTGAAAGACCTAGTATAATGTCAAAACCCTGTCTGAGCTGGAGACCAGTCGCTTAAAAGGATAGCAACATAATGGCATAAAAGAAGCAGTACATAATACTGAAAATGCTATTCCTTGGTCACTGCAAGATCTACACCAGTATATAAACAGTTGGATTTTGGAACTTTACCAATAATTACTCAAGCTTTAAAAATGTTTTAGACTTCGGTGAAATTGAGCATAAGCACAGATTTTGCCTATGTATGTGCACTTTAGTCTGATGGTTTCACTGTTTATTGTAATGAAAGGCTATGATCTTGAAGAATAATTTCATTTTTTCTCTGTTTTTTTTTGAACTGGCATTTTCAAAGGAAATACAAAGTGAAGATATTTTACTTAACAGATAATACCACTGTGGTCCATTTTTAAAATTTAAAATGGGAAGATTAAATGGCACTACCTTAAATAAGTAGAAAGAAAAAAACACATTTTTTAAAAAATTATTACTATGAACAACAGCCCTGGCTTGTTTGCTGTAATCCTCACCTGAATGGAGCAATGGTTCTGTCCAGGCATTTTGACTTACCGATTCAGTTGCTGTGCCTAAACTTCTAGTATTTGTTCATAAAAGGTTTCATAAAATGAACAGCTAATATAAAAAGCTGCTATTTGCCCAAAATAGCATAGCCTGCAGATTTCAAGAGAAACCACTACTGCTTATTGCTTATAATTAATATGACATCACTGATTACCACTTATAAACCTTTTTTATGGGAGCCTAATCCTCCTATATTATGCGTAACTGAGCATATGGAATCTTAGATCATTTTTTTGCCTTCTGTCTCTGAAAATTTTCAGAGGAAAGAAAGCTAGTCGTATTTCATTATTCTGTATATTTAGCAGGTCTGTTTTCTTGGCCAGGAGTCCAAAAACCTTTTCTAAGAGGACTTACCTAGCAGCTGTGTTGACAATTCTATTTTTGAGTGCAACTTCTAGAGCAAGATGAGTTTTTCACACCTGTGCCTCTGGAGCTCACTTTTTGGAAAGAACTGGGTTTTGCATTAATTTTGCAGCAAATGCCATTCAGTACAAAGAAAAAAACCCAAAGTTTCCCCTTCTAGCACAGACTGATAAGGAAGAGCAGTCTGTGCTGTGTGGAGAAAGTTTTTTGATGAAGGCTCTGGACACAATGTGAAAAATCAGTTAAAAGGCACCTTTTGATGCTGCAATGTATGCCTTCATTGAACTGCCCTTTGGAAAATTGTATTGGGACAAACTCATAGCTCAGTTTCAATCAAAGTGTTACCTCATCACCATGCAATTAACCATTTCTGGACTTCTAACAACATCCACCTACAGTGGACACTGTAGACCTAAAAAAAGAGTAAGTGTCTTCATATGTAAAAAAAGAGTAAGTGTCTTCATATCTGTCCTCATGATTTTACAGTAAAAGGAGCATGTTTGGATTTCCCTTCCGGTGTGCAGAGCCTGGAGTGTGGGTGACTTGGTCCTCAGTATCAAGGATGTGTTCTGTACTCTAAGTAAATACTTTGGCAACCTGTGTGGGGATGGATCTTCCCCTAAAATTAAGGCAAGATCATGGAAGCCCCCCCACCCCCAGAGCTACAGCTTCTGCAGTGCTGCAGGGCTGGTGGTGTGTACAGAGGCAGTCGTCTGCCTGCAGAAACAGCTGGAACATCAGAGCCACTTCACCAGTGGAAATTCTATCGGACATTTGAGAATCTTAGTGATTGTTTCCTCAACCCGTGAAACATTCTTGCTAGAAATCCATTATGTGAAAGCTGCAAATCTACGGAGTGCACAGGTTTAATGGAGAATCGAGAAGTCAGCTTCTGTCTTTTGTGAAGCTGAGTTATGGAGCATTTTGACATTTGCCAAAGCTTTATTGTCAAGTCAGGTGAAAGATGCTTTTGTCTATGCAGTCCCCTTAATACCCATGACAACAAGGAGAGTTTTTTGATAACACCTGAAAATAAATCAGTGTATCTTTCAAAGTAACTTCATTTATCCTGTTCCTAAAGGGAAATAACTCAAAAACATGAAAAAAAGGAATAAAACTTCCTTGTACAATCTCAATCTTATGCCTATGTACTACATACTATAATGTTTAAGATCTAGAATCGTGTTTTTCCACCATGTCCTTGAATTGTTCAGAGCTCAAGATGATGGCTGCTTTGCAAATGATGCAGTAAATTCAATATTTATTTTTTTCCTTGTTGTTTAGAGATTCCATAGGTCCTTTACTGCACACCTTAAAACTGTCTCAGCCATGTGAGGCAGAGTATTCCAGTGGATGAAGGAAATAATGCTGGCTACTGCTCCACTTTCTACTGATGTTTTTACTATGATTGGGCGAGAATGATTATATTTCAATTTTTTTTTTTTTGNCAGAGTATTCCAGTGGATGAAGGAAATAATGCTGGCTACTGCTCCACTTTCTACTGATGTTTTTACTATGATTGGGCGAGAATGATTATATTTAAATTTTTTTTTTTTTTAATAGGAGTCTTTGGAAACAAAGGCAAAAAATTATGTCTTTTGCATTTTTGGCAGATCTTTAGGAAAAGCTTTGCTAACAAAATCAATTGGTAGAACTTGACATGAATGACCACCTATTTGGAATAACTTGAGAAAAAAAAGCCCACTTGTGATAAACCTGGCCAGCAGACGCATTGCAAAGTTTTCATTCTAAGCAATCATCTATGTTACTACATTGAATGTGTTTGATGAAGGGGACTCTCCAAGAGGATAAAAGATTGATTTTCAGTCTGACTGTCAAGTAACAAAAACATAAAAATTTTATTTTTAAGTGCTATTAGATCTTTCTACAGAAATACAAAAAACACAAAAACTTTCCCTGGTGATCAAAATATTCCATATAACTAAAAAGAAACGTTTCATTTTCATCCTTATGCAAATGAATTGAGTCATTCAAAAGTGTTCCTTCCCAAAATTACTGTAGAAAAAGCCAGCCTTTTACGCAACAACTTAGAGGTCTGAGCCCTCACCAATGTACAACAACTCAAAATCAAGTCCATCTCTGCCAGAGAATGCTTTAAGTTGGAAGACACCAATCACCGTGTCAAGGAGAAGGAAGGAAGACTTTAAAACAGAATTAGAGGTCTTTTCATGAGTTGTGAAACACACTAATTTTACAGTCTTGTTTATAGGGTTCAGCTGGAAAAGGATGGGTATGATGTGACCACCTCAAACAGCCTCCTAGTGTGAGTCCTGAAGTAGGAGAGCTTTTAGCTCATGCCTGTGATGTGCCTGGCAGAAGGTGTTATGTTTCTAAGGGATTGCTAAAGCTACCGGCTTAGAGTGCGTTCCGACCTGGGCTTTCTTTGGAGCTCTTCCACTTTGCAGAAAATTAATTACATGCATACTGAGAACACACAATGATTCTCCCATGTGATGAGTAGGAGATTTGTTGAAGCCGTAGAAATACCTGTGTTTAAACATGAGCTCCTGGGAGAGTCAGGTGTTCCTTCCACATTCAGGACTACAACACAACTGGCTGTCTCGGCCACTTACATCTGAGGCAGGATTCAAAGGTGGAAACGAGCCTGACTTTCCCATAGCAAGTTTCCCATGTTATATAAAGGTTATATCATGCTGTCATTGTCTAATGTAAAAGTGCTAATAATACTAACAATGGTATGAATTCAACTGGTACTTGCAAAAAATGCAGGGGTGAACATGCTCCAATTTTTTCCTGGCAGATCTACATTTTTCTTAAAAAACAATTACCTAGAGGCACCCCTGAATTAATCACAGAATCTCTTTGGCTCCTTTACGATGATTTGTGCACTTCAAAACAGTTTGCTGATTTTCTTATTTGCATATTTGAATCTGTGTCAACTAACTTTCCTGTGGGTTGGAGAAACGCTGAAGAAGATTGGATTGTGGGGGCGTCTGTCATGCTCAATATGTGGTAAACTAATGCTCCGCTTTGACCACAGCACAGAAGACAGTTGGAGCAATCCAGAAGAAATGAGGTAAGTGTAACATTTGTAGCACCCTTCTGATCCTATCTTGGGCAGAACTGTGTGTATCTCACATATCTTGCACACCCTGAGATCTTACACACAGATCTGTCAAAACTTTTCCGCACAGTAAATAAACAAACTTTGTCTAACTTTTCACTAATACGGGGCACTAACACGTACTAACAGCTTGTTATTTGTAGTGGGCACTACAGTGGTAAGACACGGAGTTCTCTATTTGTAAGCTGTTATAGAGGGGTCTACTTGCATCCTGTCCTCCGGCAGAAGAGGCTGGGTGATAGCACTTGACACTGTTACCATACACACAAACACTGTTCACCCGCTGTGTACACAAGCAGTGTCAGAGCATCATCACTCGGTCGCGGGGCATGGTGGGGAGAAGGAGAGGGAGGAAGAAGGAATGACATTGTGGGAGAGGTAAAACAGGAAGGGAGGCTAGAGGAGCACACAGCACCAGGTGGGACCAGGCTGCGTACACTGGCCCAGACCCAAAACTAACACTGCAGCTAATGTGACATCACAGCAGTATTGGCACCTAATAATTTCTGTCTAAATTTGAAAGTATCTTGAATTGTGATGAATTATGTCATGATACGGCTCTGTGGCTCCTCACTGATAAGTCAGTCTTCAAGTTCATGGTCTTTTATATCTTCTGTTGGCCTTCTTCACTTCATCCTGGGTCTAACATGTCTCTCTAAATACTTTGGACAAGCTATCACACTTCTCTACAGTACTCCTGAAAAGCACTGCAAAACCTTTTAAAACTGTAAGTTTGGATTTTGCTATCAAATACTTTACAGAATATTATTCTCTCTCCCCGAGCCAAGACCAATTCACCTTGCAGGAATTTTCTTCACGTCCCCCATTCAGTTTTTTGCAGATGCTCATTTGTAGAAAGAAAAATGTATGGTTTTGTTCCTCTGCTCTCCTCTCCTAGGTTGGCAGGAAGTATCCGGGTCAAGGACTGTCTTTCTTGTTTTCTCATTCTTTGTGCAATGCACAGAAACATTCCTTCTCTCTCTCCTTCAGACGATGGACTAATCCTCATTCTAGCTTATCAGCTCAGGTATTTATGTGTGCAACAAATAATAATTAATGGGAAAAAATGTATTTAAGGGGCCCAGTCCAGCCGTGGCACTACAGAGAGCAATACTGCCGAGGAGTAGTACCTTTTTGACGTCTCGCTAGCAGGCAATTTGTAATTTTGGGGCTAGGAGCGGCTGGATTTGTGGTGAGGAGGAAGTTTGCGGGGCTGAGGGCGCTTTTCCTTCCTTCTGCCAGCAAACAGCGATCCACGCCAGGATTTGCTTTCTGCTCCTGTATTCTGTGTTTCGGCGATGCAATGTGTAGCACGTTTCTCTCTCTCTCTGTGTGTGTGTGTGTGTGTGTGTGTGTGTGTGTGCGTGCGTGTATGTGTGTGTCTGTGTGTGCATGTGCGGCTCTCCCTCGCTGTGTCTTGTCTCCAGGATTTCTCCCTGCCTGGCTCCGGAGGCTGCTCCAGCGCTGCGCGGAGCAGAGGTTTCCCCGGCTCCCGTAAATACAGGCACACGCATCCAGTGCACCACACGCACGCACACCACACACACACACACACACAGAGGCACACAGGCACGCTCCGAGCCGCTGTCCAGTCCATCCCCACGCCGGCTGCTTTCCCCACCGTCTCCATCCAGCCTGGCAGAGGCGGCAGGCACAGCTCCGCGGCGGATCGCTCTGACGCTGCCCCGGGACTCCGCTCGCAGCAACGCGCCCGCGGTTTCAATCTTCACAAGCTACAGACAGATTTTTACCCTCTTTTTTCCTTTGCCTTTTCGTTTTCTTTTGGTTGTGGGGCTTCTGGTTGTGTGGTTTTTTTTTAAATTTTTTTTTTTCTTTCGGCGTGGGGCGAGCGCTCTGCGTTTGGAGAAGGAGCCGGGGGGACAAGGCTACCGCTCTCCTGCCCCCGCCGTGCGCGCATGTGTATGTGTGCGCGCCCATCTCCCCCCCGCCTCGCAAAAGTTTGCCTGGGCGGCCGGGGGGCTCCCGGGCCGCCGCCCCCGCAGCCGGGGAGCGCGGCGGAGGCGCGGCGGGGCGGCGGAG